>CAXKVW010000910.1:0-58952 GCA_964058825.1 Carex arenaria
TTATTTTTATTAATTTCAGGAATGTGAGAGTTAGAAACTTTAGAGATTTTAATTTTTAAAAGTGATAAATACTTATTTAAAAACTCATTTGAGATGCTATAATGCAGATGCTTCAGTGTCTTTCTTCGGTGTGAGAAGCTATGTTGTGTTATCTTTTTCCAGTGATAGATCACCCCGAATTCAAACAAATACGCTCGAGTGTGATAATACATTTTATTTTATTTAGAATTTCGATACAAGTTGGTCGATGTGAAATGTTCAATTCTCTACTGGAATTCACACAATCTGTTTAGATTTATAGAACGTGTTCAGCATAGTAACTTAGAGAAGTGCAGCTTAAGTATTTAAGCTGTGCGAAGGATTGTTCGGCACATAAAAGATTAGAGCAATAGATCTTAAATTGAATAAAAAATATATGGTTACTTTTTTAGGCTTTAAGGAGGCACTACGAAAGTGAATTTCTTAAGGAGAGGGGAAAGCTAGTTCTTAATCGTCTACTCTTAATCTCTGTTATCTATCTTAAGCTTCACCTGTTCGGTCCGCTTAAGGCCTTAAGGAAGGCTAAATCCAGAGATAGTGTTCGGCAATGAGGCTGTAGTCTCCTTAGACAAGCTTTAGCCTCAGTTGCTTAAGCTGGTTGAATATCTGTGTCTTAGACAGACTTATAGCACCTTTCTTAAGCTTCCTTAGAGCAAATTCTTAAGTTGATAAAAACTCAAGCTTACAGCATAGTACCTCCTTAGAGCTCCTCCTAAGTACCTTTATACAACTTTATTGTTCTAAACCTTTATCAACCGAATAATTCCTCCTTAACATAACAAACTCTCTTAGCATAGCAAATTCTCAACCCTGATTGCTCTAAGCGGCTAAGCCTCGTGCCGAACACTACGGAACTGTTCGGCAAGCATGAATTAAGCCTCCTTAAGACTTAATCTGTTTTCTTTAGCTTTCTTAGCCGCTTAATCCTACTGAACACCAATTCCTTAGTGCGGATTAAGAACACCACCTTTAGTCTCCTTTTGCCCGGATCTTAATTTCATGTCCGGACTTTAAGACACCTATACCTCCTCTTAAGCACTTAATCCTTTACTCACAAATTAAGACAATTCAACATTAGTTCTTTAGCGCTCTTTAAATTCTTAATTCTTCGCTCTTAATTTTTTATTGCCGAACGGGCGAACGGCCCCTACCAGACTGCCGAACACACACAAAAAGCTTCTAATTTTAATTTATAAAAAAACTTTATTTTTTGATTCATAAAAGATTCCAAACTATTCCCGAGCAGAAATTAACCCGTTCCAATAGGCATATGTCAACAGTCAACCTAAACCCTAAAATGACGTTCTAAACCCAGCTTTTCATCAGCCCACCGCACTTTTCCTTCCTCCTCCCCTATCTGTTCCAAACTGAACCTGTAAATCAACCAACGGGACATGTCGCGAAACAAAAGGAAAGAAGCGAAAGATCTATCCATCTTTCTAGATTCTTATGTGCAAAGCATCAAGGACACCTTTCAGGTAATATGATGCGGATGTATATATTTCATTTAGCCCTCTTTCTCTTTGTTTATTTACATATGTAGTTATTCACAAATTTGTAGAGAATTTTGCTAATTTGTAGTGATATTTAGTGTAGCTAGATTTGATGTAATAGTTAGGAATTAGAGCATGACATATTAGTAGAGTTTCTTTATCGGATGCAAATATTTACCTTTGAGCATTTTAGGGTTTTTTGGTGTGCATATACAAGTTTAAGCTGCACCAAGAAGGTCAGGGGCTAACTCTTAGTCTTCTTATTTCAATCTCTTATCTAAGTGTAGATTCTGGATAAGGCGGCGCCATCATCTCTGGCAAAGGTAGATTGGTCTGATGCATCAAAATATGGAGCAGAAATATCTAAACTCGCAACTGTGGGTGCGTTAATCTCTCCATATGATCCCCAATTATTATTATTTTATGAAATTTGTGCAGTCGGAGAATAGTATGGTTGATCTTGACTCGTCAGAGATTTATTATATGCTTTGAGGAACTAAAAAAACAGACAGGTTTGTAAGTCAAGGGGTATAATTAGTAAAAGAGGTAATTAGTGTGAATTCATGGCATTTTTTGCCGATTTTTCATAACTCTTCTGTAACCAATAGTCATTGGCTGGTACAGCACTGTACTGGTTCCTGACCCTATCGCTAGCCAGTAGCCTCGAGACTTCATCCCCATACAAAAACTCTCATAGATCATAAAAAAGCAAAGAGAAACCACAAAGGGAAAAAATGAAAAAAAAATGATGTTTTTAGATTTGATCATTCAACAGCTGATAGATGATTGTTTTGTCCAGTGCAAAACTCTTATTTAAGTCTCAATCCCTGCACAAAAGACTATTTCGATACAAAGAGACCAAATTGGTCTGATTTGGATTTTGGCTGTACACTAGCCTCTGTTAATATGGTTTGGAAACTTGGCCGAGTCAACTCGGTATCAGTCGGGTCCGATCCGAGTTTCACCCGAGTCTTGTGCCCATGCGATTTTTTCATCAAAACTCGGTTGAACAGTTTTTGACTTGGCTGAGTTATCCTATTTTCAGGCTGAGTCAGCCTGAATCTTATTTTATGTTTTTTCCTGGAAGTTATTGATCTATGATTTCAAATCACAAAAAAAGGAAAAAGAAAATCAAATAATGCAAACAAAATTTGAACTAGAAAAAAAAAACTTAACACATACCTTTGTCAAGATAATCATGTACTAAATTTATGCTGCAAATGTAATCTTGCTTTTCTATGCATAAATTATAGCTAGCTTGCATAAAAGGTGTATATTTGTAATGCATATATTATATTATATAATTAGTGGATTTTTTGAGTATAATATTTTGTCTACATAGTTTTCTTACAATTTTTTTTTTTACCAATTTTTTCCTATATTGTTGCTACAAAACAAGCTTCTGCCAAAAAAAAAAAAATCTGAGTTTTCGATCTGATTCTTCTGATTCCACGGTCAAGTATCCGATTCCTAGTTTCAGAACCATGCTGTTAAGTCCGGATTCTTTCATAAAGAATTACCACTGAATCAAAACAGGCTATATAAAAAAAAATGAAAAGATCTTAAAATAGCATGAATAATTCTAAATCTGTTTGGTTTACTACTTGCTCAACTTCTGTTTCTTCCTATTGATGCCTTTACAATTCTATTTGGTACCTTATTGGTAAAATATCAGCACATAGACTGACTTTAACAAGTAACTGTTGTACTTTTGTAATTCTTAATATGATGAAAAGCTGGAATGCTTTGGTGTGAGGAGACTTCTGATGTGAAAGCACTCAAGGAAAACATTGCTGCATACTTCAATGCGCTTCAAGGCTTCCTTTTGTTTTGCCATAGTAGCACTGTTGGCGCGGGTCCAACTCTCCATAAGTCAATCCATGGTGCCTCAAAACGAGTTGTGGATTCTAGCATCACTCTGTTCAAGGAAACTATCTCCTTCTACGGTACAGAATTGTCATGGATATTAGCATTTGTCTTCACAAGTCAGTACTTGCTGGCTGAAATTGTTGTTTGGTAAATTATGCACTGTACCTGAATTGTTAGCAGAAGCAGTTAGCTTATTCGTATACCAAATCATGGGTTTCTACCAAGAGGAAAGGAACTGTTTTGTTTTTGTTTGAAACCACAAAAGCTGACATTTGATTATTCTCGTATTGACAGAGACTAGCGATGCCAAAAAAAAAGAAACAATCCCGCAATTGTCAGGAGCCATTTGGGAGGCATGTGAAGCGCTGAAAAAGTGGCCCAGCTCAAATTGCATCGCCATTGGCCGTGCTATGACCCAGTTGGGTGTGATCATTAAAGACATAATACGTGAAATGAACGAGCTCCTATCAAGTGACTCCTCGACTCATCAAGGAGGAGGAGAGATCGAAGAGGAGGAGGAGGACGACGACGGAGCACCTTCTGATGCTAGTGATGATGAGGATGATGATCTCTCAGTTGAAGAGGTATGGTTCTAAATTCAAATCAGGGGTTGTGATTTGAGAATTTTGTTTATGTTTTGGTGGATTATTACATATGAGCATGTTCTATTTGAGGATTTTGGGTCCAGTATTGTAATTTCTGTTGATTTGGCCTCCTTGTGATGGTCAGTGCTGCTACCTGTGACACGGGCTGTTCCTTGACATTGACCGTTACTGACTGAAGCTCTAATGCTTTATAAGAAATACCAAGTAGTAGGTTTTCTTCTTCTCTGTTATTATAACGTTTGGATGTTGGTAGTGAATTGGTGCAACATTCATCAAAAGTTCAAAACCAGCTTACTGTAATCACACTATTAAGTTAATTCTTTTTCCTTATTTTTTTTTTTTCAGAAAGCTGTTACCAAATCAGTTATTTCGGTGGCATCAAACACATATGAAGTCCTGAAGGAAATAATCAGATTTTTGACATGTCTTCTTAGATCCAGAGAAAACAGAGAGGAGAGTGTCGATTCATTGGAGAAATTACTCTCTTGTTGCAGAGAAATTTCAGATTGGATAAATGACCTAGGTGCTTGTGCTTATCCTCCACAAGATGCATCCCAAATGAAGGACTATGTGAAAAATTTGTTTGAAGGAGTTGGTGCGGTACGCAAAGAAATAGAGATTGTAGCGGAAGGTGGGTCGGCAGATGGTATATATGCAAGTTTAAATATACTAGAGAGTTGTTTGCATGAAATTCGCGGTTTGTTGAGTGTTGATGTAGCAGATGGAATTGGAAAGCTTTCTATATGAATGTTTGCATGGAGTATTGTATTATCAAAAACAAAAAAAAAAGGTATTGTAATATCATTTTTTGCAGTATGATAATAATTTACCGGGATGTAAAGCATTTTTGGTGGGAATCGGATCACCTGCTTCCCTGTGGGCAGGAATTTCCTGCCCCAAAAGTCACTGCCGGATATGTCCGGAGTGAATTTTGACATTTAAATATTATATATAGTTTTGTTCTAGGTCCATTTTGGATCCATCTGGCAGTGACTTTAGAGATATGAATTTCCTGCCTATAGGGGCACAAGGAGATTGGTTCCTGGTGGGCGTTTATATGGAAGTTTCTTTTTTCCACAGGCATCCAACCGAACCCTCAAGTCATAGAGTTTCAATCAAATATCCCTAAATTGAACAAGTACATGATTTGATTTATGTTTTTTTTTCCCCATGATTGGGAAGCAAACATAAATGAAATTATTAGCTATATTTTGTTTGACGAGATGCTTGACTATGAAGAAAAATAGGGGCACTTATCCTATTGTTTTCACATCCAAATGAAAGGAAAATATACATGTGTTTTTCAAAAAGGGAAAAGTGAAAAGGGGATTTGCAATGCGTCTCATTAGCTAAAATAAAACAAAATTACTTTTTTTTAAGATGAATAATGTTTCTTGGCAGGAAAAAATTGATGTAAATGCTATTATTATATGTGTTTTGTGCGCCTGCGTGCACTTATTTGGAGTATGATATCTATGTTTTGTTGAGAGACATAGTCTTGTTTTTTGTTTCTGGGATACGCCCTCTGTGGTGATGGATTGAACTCAAAAGTATGCGTAGTTCTAAGTTACCAGTTTCAATATATGAAACGAGCTTTTGCTTTTTTTAGAAAAAAAATGATATAAATACAAAAAAAAGAGAGATAAAATATGAGGGAATGGAAGAAAGTTCCAAACGCACCATTTAATCCAGGCTTTTACGAGCTCGTTAGATGAGTTCTCGCATTTTAATGATGACATAATTACGGACTGATTCGCGCATTACCAATGTACCATAATCTCACTCGTTACGGATTGAGAGATTGAGCATTTTTTTCTTCTTGAAATAAGGGTTTTATTGACTCCCAATTATCTTTTACAGAAATTTAATTAACATCTTTTCGTAAAGATACGATACTTCAATGGACTTACAATTCATTTTGGACCGTCTCTAAATTCTGTGATCGCTCATGCAACTTGATCAATCTTTTTTTGGACTGGAACCTTCAATTTTTTATAAACTCATTCCACAAATATCCTCCGTGTACTCATTCATGAAATCTGTATCCTCCAAGGTAGGGGTGTTCATTAGGTCCGGTTTAGTCAGTTTTGAACCGAAGTGAATTAGTTTGGATCAAACGGTTCGGTTTTTTCGGTTTAATAGTTCGGTTCAATTTGTTTTTTAAAATCTAATTATAATTTCAATTTGGTTTGAAAATTTTCAAAACTTAAATAACTGAACTGATCAAACTTTTATATATTATGAATTTGATCTGGAGCATCCCGATTGATTTTGTAATATCCGATTTTATTTCTTAATCAATTGCTTTACTTCGGTTTATTTCTTAATATACTTTGGTTTATTACAAAACAATTGCTTTAAATAAAAAATTAATATATTTCAGCTGAACAAAATGATCAAACCGAAATAAAACTTTAGTTCGGTTGCAATACTAAATTGCTTCGATTCAATTCTATTTTTAAAACTGAACTATAACTTTGATTTGCCTAGTTCAGTTCGGTTTCAACCGAACCGAACCGATGAACACCCCTAACAGAATGCAATGAGCTCCAATGAGCTTCGAACGGTATTGGAGCAATTGAAATTTGGTGTTTGTGTAAATACGGGGTCCATTTTGATATTCGTGCCAAGTTAAAATTGATAGTTCAGATCTAATTGTACTCGGTCAGTATTGCACTGGATTTGAATTCCTCATTCATGTATCCCTAAATGACGGATTTTTTTTTATTTAACATCCGAAAAAATAGGAATTAATTAAAAACCACTCAATTTGGGATTCTATCACAAATACCACCCCCGCACAAGCTTTGTGCGCACCCGAAAATACGGATCCGCACAAGGGTTGTGCGCACCCAATAAAACTGATCCGCAAACCGCTGTGCGCACCCCATCCCTCCAAAATCGGATCCACACAACCCTTGTGCGCACCTGATCCCTCCAAAATCGGATCCGCACAACCCTTGTGCGCACCTGATTCGGTGCGCCAAATTGTTGTGCGGACCCGGTGCGCGAACTCTCCCGTGGACCCGCACTTCAGGTGCGCCTAGTGTTCTAATAATGCCCCCGGGGGCGTGCCCTGCCCGTGCCCGTGCCCGTGCCACGGGCAATCACGGGCACACGGGCACACGGGCACGGGCGTTAAACGGGCCGGACCCGATTTTTTTCCCCCCTGCCCGTGAGTGCCCGGCCCCCGGTGCCCGTGAGCCCGTGCGCCCGTGCCCGTGCCCTGCCCGTTCCCGTGCCCTGCCCGTGCCCGTGATTTTTTTTTTTTTTTTCCGAAAATTTGAAATTTGAATTTCAAATTCTCCCCCCCCCCCCCCCCCCCCCCCCAGCCGGACCCCACCTCTCCATTTTTAAAATTTTTTTTTTTTAAAATTCAAATTTTAATCCCTCCAAACAAAATTCTATAAATATACACCCATTCCTCTCAATATTTTCACATCTCTCTCAATCTCAATCTCAATATTTTCATCTCTCATTCTCTCAATCTCAATCTCAATATTTTTATTATTCTCCAATTTTAATTTTATTGTTAAAAAAAAATATAGTTGTTTAACAAATACGCAAACGCAAACACGCAAACGGAATTACGAAGGTATTCTCGAAGATTTTCCCGCGAAATTAAAAAGGTAACATTAATTTTTGTTAAATTACATTTTGTTAGATTAAATTTTGCTAGATTAAATTTTGTTAGATTGAAATATTGAATGTTAGATTTATTTTTGTAGAGTAATTTAAAAATTAAATTTGATGTTAGATTTATTTTTGTAGAGAAATTTAGAATTCAAATTGAATGTTAGATTTATTGAATGTTAGGTAATTAGATTTGTTAAATTTGTTAAGTAGTTAGATTTGTAGTTAGATTTATTAAATTTGTTAAGTAATTAGATTTGTTAAATTTAAATTAAATGTTAAGTAGTTAGATTTATTGAATGTTAGATTTATTAAATTTGTTAAGTAATTAGATTTGTAAGATTTATTTTATGTTAGATTTGTTAGATTTGTTTTTTGGAAATGTGAAGTAATTAGATTTATTTTAGAAGATGTTATATTTTATTTTGAAATTCGGATTTATTTTTAATAGGTTCAAAAAAATAGGTTAGATTTGTTTTTTTGGAAATGTGAAGTAATTAGATTTATTTTAGAAGATGTTATATTTTATTTTGAAATTCGGATTTATTTTTAATAGGTTCAAAAAAATAGGTTAGATTTGTTTTTTTGAAAATGTGAAGTAATTAGATTTATTTTAGAAGATGTTATATTTTATTTTGAAATTCAGATTTATTTTTAATAGGTTCAAAAAAATAGGTTAGATTTATTTTTTTGAAATGTGAAGTAATTAGATTTATTTTAGAAGATGTTATATTTTATTTTGAAATTCGGATTTATTTTTAATAGGTTCAAAAAAATAGGTTAGATTTGTTTTTTGCAAATGTGAAGTAATTAGATTTATTTTAGAAGATGTTATATTTTATTTTGAAATTCGGATTTATTTTTAATAGGTTCAAAAAAATAGGTTAGATTTGTTTTTTGGAAATGTGAAGTAATTAGATTTATTTTAGAAGATGTTATATTTTATTTTGAAATTCGGATTTTATTTTTTTTAATAGGTTTAAAAAATGACAACTCCTCATCGCGAATCGGTGGAAGAACAAATCCAAAGATTGTCGACCGAGTTTTTTGGCACTGTGGCCCCTGTCCGCCCCGATATGCAGCAAAATTATCCACAAAATTATCAACCCAATTATCAACCAAATTATCAACCAAATTATCAACCCAATTATCAACCCAGTTCCTCCCAAATGCCACCAGCTAATTATCAAATAAGGGACCAAACGCTAGATTTAAATTTTCAACAACCCCCTCAACCGATACCACAGTATTATACTTCAAATGATCCAAACATATTTATTCCACAAGAAGCACATCAACCGATACCACAGTATGCACATGGAGGCACTTCTTCTGTAGCATCGAGTCAATTCACGGACACTGCCCCTATAGGAGGTACTCCTTCGACAAGTCTCCATGAAATTCAAGAAGAAGATGTCCCTCCTTCGACAGAAGAAGAGCCCCCGCAACAACCAGCAGGAAAGAAGGCTAAAAGATGGCCCGAATACAATAAACCGTGGTTGAAATACTATGATTGGACAAGAGATGCGGATGGCACTATGCAATATCTACAATGTAAGGTAAACAAATGTAACAAGACTTATGAGTATAAAAAAAGGACGGTATGAATAGCTTTAAGAGATATGCCGAAATGCACGAAAAAAAGGGTGAACAACCAAGTGAAAATGTTGGACCGAGACAAATCCAAACCCTATTGAACGCGGATGGTACCAGAACCAACCCAAAATTCGATGAATCAAAGCTTAGTGAATTGGCTCGGTACATTACCCATAAAGAACAACCAATAAGTATGGGTGGTTGCCTGAGTTTTGCCCGGTTGGTCATTCGGGGGTGTGCTCAACCAATGTACAAGATGATTCATCATAAAAAAATGTCTAGTGAAATAAAAAACCAGTTTACCGGCAGACAAAATGATCTGAAAGCTATATTTGCATACTAAAACAATAAGGTCTCAATTACCTCCGATATATGGACTGCTGGTAAACATGGACTCGGGTACTCTTGTATTACCGGGCATTGGATGGATGATAATTGGGTATTACAAAAGAGGATATTAAGTTTTCGAGTGTTGGAATCTCCGCACACTGCAAATGTAATTTTTAAATCAATTATTGACGTTTTAGAAGAGTATAACCTTAAGAAAAATATGGATAATAAGATTTTTTTCTATCTTATTCGATAATGCTAGCAACAACATAGCTTCCATTGAGATTTTTAAACGGTCACTAAACCCGATTATGAACGGTGAAATGTTTCACCAAAAGTGTGCTTGCCACATACTTAACCTCGTTGTGAAGGCGGGTCTTAAAACACCAGCCGTAAAGCTATTGATAATTAAATTTAAAGATGCTCTCAACCACATTGTTTCGAGCCAAGAAAGAAAACAACAGTTTGCGAGATTATGTGTCCACTATAATATGAGCAAGTTGAAAGTACCTTGGGATATAGATACCCGTTGGAACTCTACCTATAGGATGTTAAACCGATGTCTTTCTTACAAAGCTGTCATAGGGGAGGCTTTGAGAGCCTCAATCCCCGAGGGATTGGCATTGGAACTCACCAACGGAGAATGGGAGCAACTAGAAAGGCTTAAAGAGTTCCTAAAAACCTTCTTTACAGCAACCGTTCAACTATCATGCTCGTACTCACCAACGTCGTTTAAGTTGCTCGAACATCTCTATTACATCTCCAAGGTATATAATGATTTGGAACAAGCTGAAATCAATGATAAATCTCTCACACCGATCGTAGATGCCATGAAACAAAAATTCCTAAACTATTGGGAAGATGTACCCCTCCTGGCCGTTATCGCAAACTGCCTCAACCCGGCATACAAGAAGTATTACACGATCAAATTTATTGAAAGGTACAAAGATAATCTACATTTAGACAACACCGGGGTGGAGGCATACGTGAATTCGAAGTTCGATGAGATGTTTCACATATACAGCTCAAGAATGAGTGGCAATCAGAACCCGTCTTTGTCCCGTGCTGGCCCTAGGTATAAATATAAATATACATGTATTTTTAATATTTATTATTTATAATATCTACATTATTTGTCCGCTAATTTTTATTTTTATTTTTTAATAGTTCCACTTTTAGGAGCACTAGCAGTAGTGGATTGTTAGCAGATTTCCAGTCGGAGAGCCAACCGCACACATCCACAAACGAGATATTGAGCTACATGGCGATGCTCAATGAACCTGAAGATGTTGACGTCGTTGGGTGGTGGAGGAGGCATGCAAGGATCTATCCAATCCTAGCCATGATGGTCCGTGATGTATTTGCCGTGCCGGTGTCAACCGTCCCTTCCGAAAGTTGTTTTAGTTCGGCAAACAGGATCCTCTCCGATAAACGCAGTAAGTTGGGTCCACATGTCTTTGAGAGACTTGTGTCCTTAAAAGACTGGATTGATGCTGAAGAGCGCACGCAACATCTGCCTCAACAATCATCACCCGAAGCCAACACTGATGAGAGCTGTACTGGCGAGGCTAATTCGGATTCAGATGGTGCGGAAAAGAGCGAACAATGGTATAGGAATGCGAACTTCTAGATAAATAGTGTCGGTATATATTTCTAACATCTTTAATCTTTATGGTTATTTTTTAAATTATAAGATTCTAAACATTTCAATTAGTTTTTAAATTATTCATTTTAACGAAAAATTACTAACAAAAAAAAAGTTAGAACTCTGCCTATGTTATTTTACATAGCCGGTCCCAAGCCCGGAATAAAAGAGGAGGGTAACTTTTATTTTTTAATCTATTGTTTTAAAATAAGAAGCTTAATTATTTTTAAAGTAATTGATTTAAGAAATTTTTAATTTATATTTTATTATAACAAAAATTATCGAGTTACAACCATGTCAAATGAATTTAAATTGGTATGAATTTGGATTTATAATTTATTGGTATGAATTTGGATTTATAATTATTTAGAATTTGAATTTATAAAAAAAAACAGAAAAAAAAAACCGAAAAAAAAACAGAAAAAAAAACAGAAAAAAAAACAGTAAAAAAAAAAACAGTAAAAAAAAAAAAAATTCTGCCCTGCCCGTCCTGCCCCCGCGCCCGTGACGGGCACCGGCATTAAACGGGCAGGGCAGAATTTTTTTTTTTTTTTGCCCGTGATGCCCGGCCCGTTGTGCCCGTGTGCCCGTGACGCCCGTGCCCGTGCACGCCCGGTGCCCTGCCCGTCCTGCCCGGCCCGTTTTTAGAACACTAGGTGCGCCAAACCCTTGTGCGTGCCCTTTTTCGGGTGCGCACAAGGCTTGTGCGGGGGTGGTATTTGTGATAGAACCTCAAATAGGGTGGTTTTTAATTAATTCCGATTTTTTCGGGTGTTAAATAAAAAAAAATCCGCCTAAATGAAAAATTACCTATTTTAAAACTAAAATAGTAATTGTATTTGTTTAAATTATCATACTCATCTTTTGAATCACTCTAAAATTCATATTGAATTAGTTATTTAAAAAAAATTGGCCAAAAACAATTAAAGTCCTTTTGTTTTGTTTTGATGGGCGAGGCAAGTGACCTATTTCAATTTTTCTTGTTTATTTTGACGGGTGAGGTTTTGGAGGCAACTAAAAGATACAGTTCCCATATTTTTTTTATTTTGACGGGGGAAGCTTTGGAAAGTACAGGATTGAGCAGGTGAGGTTTCGGAGAGAGCAATATTCTTCTGTTTCAATAGTGATATCATTCAATTTAGTAAAACAATAGCATAACAAGGGCATTTGGTCTAGTGGTATGATTCTCGCTTAGGGTGCGAGAGGTCCCGAGTTCAATTCTCGGAATGCCCCATTTTTTCCCTAAAGGGCAATGGCAGTGAAGGGCGATTTACGTGGATTGATCTGAACCGGTCATATTCTTGCCAAA
The DNA here is from genome assembly GCA_964058825.1 of Carex arenaria. Taxonomy (NCBI): domain Eukaryota; kingdom Viridiplantae; phylum Streptophyta; class Magnoliopsida; order Poales; family Cyperaceae; genus Carex; species Carex arenaria. The sequence goes on from CAXKVW010000910.1 coordinate 12,520, forward strand.
TCTCAATCCAGTGGTTCAGATTAATTTTATTTTCTCTCAGATTATTCAGCATACGAACGAGTGGACTGGTCAATTGTTGATCTTTTTTTTAACTTCCTTTTCCATTGGATTCAGTCTGATAATTTTCATTACGCGTAAATAATTTAGAGGTTATACGCTTAAATTTATATTTATACTTTTCAAATATAAGGTTACATTTGGATTGTAAAAAGCAAATTTGGGTGATTTAATCAAAGAGGAGGGATCCACTTACACCATTTTTTGGTGATACAAAATTACACCATTTATTTTTAAAATTTTTAAGTTCAAATAGTCGATCCAAATCGTTCAATAGGACCTCCATATTAAAATGTGTTTAGAGTCCAAATTTTACATTTTTTGATTTTTTTACTATTTATTAAGTATTTTACAAACTTATTGTTTTCAGACCATTGAATTTTTATAACCATCTTAATAAATTGTAAAAAAAAAAAAATGTAAATTTGATCTACAAGCATATTTTAATATATCTAACATGTTGAACGGTCTAAATCGACTATTTGAACTTTAAAAATATAGAGTATAATTCGACGTTACCAAAAAATGATATAAGTGAATCCCAACTCTTAATCAAATCAAACGAGTCAATAAGTCATACATGACCTTAAGTAGCCCATAAGCTGCATTTTACGAGTCCACCAACATTCAGACGGACCTTCTATGTATAGTCAGTAGACTTCTCTTTTCAGAGTACATGGTTTTCAGATATTTCAGATCAATAATTAATAATCAAAGATATTTCAGATCATGTTCCAGAACAAACAAGAAAATTAAGAAACAAATTACTTCCATAGAAGTCCGATGAATCAAATCAAAAGAAAATTTCGCAACTAACATTATTTAAAAAAAAATGGAAGGTAATAGATTTTGGTGCAGGCAAAGCACCTTAAATTAAACTGCTTCAAGCATATCATTAAGTGAAGTGTTGCACTTTCCTGATTTAATACTGTCATGCTTTGCATTTTCGGAGACTTTATCGGCAGTGCTGCTTTTTTTTTTCTTTTTAAAATGCGGCCACCGTATGTTCTGTCAATTCTATTTCAGTGAGATAATATCTAAGCCACCCATGTATGGCCTGAGAGGCTCTGGTACAACAACTGATCCATCCCGTTGTTGAAAATTTTCTAAAAGACAAACCATCATTCGTGGAACTGCACATGCAGTTGCATTGAGAGTGTGGACAAACCGGGTTGGAGGGGAGCTAGCGCCTTTTCCTTTTTTTGAATTAGGTACGCCTTCAGGTGAAGAGGGCCGGAAGCGAATACCGAGCCTCCTGCTCTGATAGTCAGTGCAGTTTGATGCGCTCGAAATCTGACATCATAGATTTTAAAATTTAGAGTGACCTCATTTGTGTGTGTGTGTGTGTGATTATGACTTTGGTACAGAGGAAAGCCTTAATGTAAGTTAATATATTCAGTTTGCAGATATGAAAACACAAAACCATTAATAGTACCATGTCCATGTCAGTTATATCAGATAGTGAATGCATGAGTTGATATGGCAGTTCTTAACAAACATGAACATTGACACCAGTCAAGTTCAGGGTATAAGATATTTCTTGTAAACAACTTCTGTGTATAAATCTTCATATCAATTTTAACAAGACAGCAAAAAACTTCAAAATAATAGAGAAGAATGAGCTAATTGTTGCCACATCCATATGAAAGGACAACAAGCAGTTTTACTTCAGAATTTTTTTTTTCCATCTACTTGGTTCAACAGAGCATACCTCACCATACCGGCCTAAACCAGGCATCCAAGCCTCCACATCAAATTTCCTATAAGCTGGTGCACCCAAGTCTCCTGTTGCCATATCCAGTGTCCTACATAATGAAAATGGGGCAAAAATGGCTTATTTAACAATAGGGAACGATCAATGCTTGAAACAAAGTATTTGCTATTTTTTTTTGTGCTGCTTAATTCTACAAAAAGGGTATTATCTGTCATCCCATCTCTTCGCCTTTATCCTTGAAAATGGTCAAATTAACCCTCCTTCATGTCGACCATCCATGAATCATTGAGAAAGAAGGGACTAATGGAACATTTTGGAAAGCAACAAGTAATTCCAACACCAAATATTCTTTATTTCACAGTAAGGGTATCATATTTTTGCGGCTAGACCCAAAGCCCCTTATTTAACTTACATGACTGTTGAACGAATAGAAATTGGTGCCCTATAGACGAACTTTTCAAAGAACTTAACTAGTAATAAACTTAAGTAACAATATGTACTTGAAATGAAGCCCCAGAGAGGTAAATAGCTCCTCTTCAATCGCAATAAGTTCTTCAAGGTAGGAATCACTATCCTCTGGCTGGCAAAAGACAAACATCTCCACCTTGCTAAATTGATGCACTCGATACAAGCCCCTGATCATACAAATTGCAATTTTGCTTTACATAAACATAAAGGGAAATGACAAATTCCACATATGCAAGCCAGCACAAATGTTCTCTGCGCCCCCTATTGCTCTATATCATGGTAAATACCACTCATTTTTTTGTACCCTTTCTATTCAGTATCCAATCTTCTTTGTGAATACCTCATCATCACCCCACAAAAAAAGGACTCCTCTTTCTTCATTATTTATGTACAGAAAAATGAGAGAGAAAATATATGTCGGGAATCCGCTAACATCATTTAAGTTAAATTTGAAAGTATAGAAGATGTTCTCAAACTTGTCATGGTTAGATCTGATGTCATCTGTGTACCGTAGAGCAGACAAAATTATCTATTCCATTAGAATATCTCCTATATTTTCTTTTTATATTTCCTCAATACAAAAGAAAACAAGAGGAGGCACACACCGTGTAGCTGTGCCAGCAGCTCCAGCTTCTGTGCGGAAACAATGAGAATAGGCAACATATTTCAGAGGCAAAACAGATTCAGAGAGAATTGAATCCATGTGAATGCCACCGACAGGTATCTCGGCTGTTCCTATAAGGCACTGATCAGTGCCTTCAATTGAATATATCTGTAGTTGATAAAAAGATTTATGAGCATGTTTCCAAATTATAGATGTAAACTCGTTTTACTGTTCCAAGAAAAGGAGTATCTATGCAAAGCAAACTCTTAATATTTTTTTTTAACTCCAATTAAGGTGATGGAAGAGCTACCAATTCCAGATATAAACACCATCACCATTGTGCCAAGATGATGCATTACAAATTGTTCTGAATTTTTTGCTGTCTTTACAACTACATCTATTATTTAAGCCTGAAAAATATCTTCATCCCTATCCAATTTTTTTTTTTGTTTCTTTTCTCTTTTCCTTTTCTGGATCACCTCTAGCTGAAATCTCAGTTAAGTATCACAATAGAAAAAGAAAAAGAAAAGGAGAGATGCAAGAAACCTAACCTGAGTAGTTTGGCCGCGAGGTTGAAATCCACATTTGTCAACAATCGACGATCTGACAATCTCTGGTGTAATAAGAGGCGTGAAGCCCCTCTTTGAGACTTCAGCAATAGCCCAATTGACAAGCGCCATCTCCAACAACACAGCTTCATTTTTCAAATAATAGAACTTTGATCCACTGACCTGGTAAAAGGCATTTGTAGTCTTACTACAGTAGCGCAAAAAAAAAAAGAGTTGGGGGGGGGGGGGGGGGGGGGGGGTCTGAAGAATTGCAAATTCATCCGGCTCTTACAAAACAGTTTACAGCTTTTTGCTTTTAAGCTGGATTAAACCCACTAGTCCAGTTAGTTTCTCAATTACATCTCACCTGTAGAATTGAGATTCACTTCATCCAGTTGTACCTTACTTAACCTAAGCCTTGCAATTATGAAGACACTAAGAAATATAATTAGCCTGAAGTAATCCAATATTGCTGCACCCCCTAAGGTCCAATCACCTACGATTTTGATAAAAAGTTGTAGTAGAACTGAAATTAAAAACATCCAGCACACACTAAATCCTGTTTTTATGCTCTAATTCAGACTCAATTTATGCTAGATTTACCCTCAACAATGCAACTGAACACACACAAGACCAAAACAAATAAATAGGCTTATACAGTCAGAGAATTACCTCAGCTGCAGCATCAAAATCAAACAAATCAAGATCTTTCCCCAGTTGGAGATGATCTTTTACGGAAAAACTAAACTCCTTGGGACTGCCTACCTAAGCAATTTCCAAACAGAAAAAGAGTATAAACATGATAAATCAACTAAATTATAAAAAGAAGAAGGAAAGAGTAGGAAAAGGAGATAAAATAGAAGCACAGTACCGTCTTTCTCACTACTGAACTCTCCTCGCCTCCAAGGGGTACGTCTGGATGCGTGCTATTGGGTATGCACTGTGCTTCCAGCTGGAGCCGATCTGACAGTTGTACTAAATCGTCTTCTAGAGTTAGAAGGCCTTCTTTCAAGTTCTTCCCTAGAGAAATAAGGAAAATAAAAGTAAGAGCTAGAAAAGTAAAAGGCTCTTCAAAAGATGAATGTTATCTTACAGATGACCAGTACATATCATACCATAAAGTTCTTCCCTAGAGAAAGAAAGAAAAATAAAAGGTGAGAAAGCTATAAAAGTAAAAGGCTCTTCAGAAAATGAATGGTAGATAACAATACTGCCTAGTAACAGTACATAATGATACCATAATAAAGGACAGTACAGTAACAAGTTCATATTCTATTGTAACAATTGTAGGGTCTAACACTGCCTTTTCTGCATAAAAAAAAATGGATCAATCAGTATCCAGCTCTGCTGGTTTTATCCTGTCCTGGAGCTGACAGTGCTTTTTTGGTATATAGTATAGTAATCCTTGGTAATGTACAGAATGGAGGAGGAAAAGAAGAAGGAATAACCTTCTTCAACAAGAGCTTGGCGAACAGATGGTTCCAGTTTGCCTTTCATCTTGTTAGCAACAGCATTCCTTTCAGCTCGAAGCCGCTCAACCTCCTGCCATCTGTACACAATTAGACATTGTTGTACTCTTCTTATTACTGTGCTTCACTGGGGGATCAGGTTAAATTATCAACACAAATCATAGAATTTAAATACGTATCTTCTTAAAACAAGTAGCACTTTCGCCATTCAAGATATATTTACATCGAAATATTTGAAAGGCATTCTACATACTTCGCTATTGATGAACCAAAAACCTAACGTATCTCATTTCTCTTGTAACAATGTCACAATGAACAAGTGAAACTAATTCTGGTAAACCTTAAGGACAGAGATCCTACGATTAATCAACATATGTTCTCTTGATATCCACAAGTGATAGATCTACTAAAACCCATCAGAAGTAATGTAAATACAAAATGGTGTAATTAATTCAGAAACAAAAAAAGCACACTAATTATCAGTTGAAACAATATGTAAACGATCTAAGGTCTGACCTTTTGAAGATTGAGAAATTTCTCATAAAGCTCTAGGACAAGCTCCAGATTGGCGTTAGAGTTCCTGTTTTTGATATTAGCAGCAACCATGTCTTTGTTATCCCTTATCCATTTGAAATCTATGGCAGCTTTCCACTGGGGTGGTTTTACTGCAACTGCAGCTACAAAAGGGAAACAGACTCTCAAGAGAAAAAGCAGAACAACCGAAAAACACAGATTTAAATGTTATGCCTAAATGGTACTGCATACTGAGTATAACTGACCAATAAAAGAAAGGTGGTTCTTTTTTCTCATTATAATGCTGTCTTTCTATCTGTGAATTTATTTCTGAATTGTTAGTGCTTATCTGAGCTTGTTGAACAGTCACTTGGATGTTAAGACAGTCTAACAAACAACTAATGCTTCCCGGCATCAAGCCAGCACTAAATTGAACTTCAAAAAGGAGCTTTCGCAAACCTTTGTCATAAGAAATTCCCTACGATATAATATTACCTACTAAATAACCGAGAGTTCATTTAAAGGAGGAGCATAGGTACCTTTCTGTTCTTCTTCTGTTGCCACAGCCGCAGCAGCTGAGAAATGACGTACAGAGGAAGAGCTTCTATAAGATGAGAATCGGCTAGAGAAAGGAAGAGTTAGGGTTTGGGTGGAAGGGAAGAGAAAGGAGGACCGGCGAATGGACGGGGATAACGATAATAAGGCAGCGGCGGCACCTCCGCCGAGGCAAGTTCGAGTGAGCATTGTGGTTGGAAATGGGACAGGCGGCGGCGGCGGTTGAGTGGAGGAGAACGGCGGCGGTGAAATGAGGATGGAGGGCTTATCGGAAAGAGTCAGGACTGTCAGAGGAATCCGTATCCTCTGAGATATCTCATATTTTTCGTGACTTAATCGTTATCGTTCATTAAATCCAACGGATAGGAATTGTTCTCCTCTTTCATAGCCCTGCCCAAGCTGACCAGTTCTTTCTTTTCCGGATGCGTATCCTCTCTATTACGATGTGCATCACTTTACGGTTGAGATTAAATCTTATCGGAGTAGTTCGGCAACAAAGAATTAAGAATGAATGATTAAGAGCAAAGAAATCGATGTTCGGTTGTCTTAATTTGTGGGTGAAGGATTAAGCGCTTAAGGAAGGAGTAGGGGTGTCTTAAAGTTCGGGCAGAGAATTAAGATCCGAGCAAAAGGAGGTTAAAGGAGATAATCTTAATCCGCGCTAAGGAATTGGTGTTCGGCATTATTAAGTTACTAAGGAAGCTAAAGGAAGCGGATTAAGCCTTAATCCTCTCCAGCCGAACAGCACCATCCGGTTTAAGATTCAGGAGAAATAGGAGACAGTATTATTGGGCTTTGAGATTCGTGCCAAGTTAAAATGAATGGTTCAGATTCAATCATGGTAAAAGATTCCCTTGTGCAGTAAGAGAGAGGATGTGAAAGACTCCCTCTATGGAAGCGGATGAGTATTCTCTGCGGAGTTTTGTGGTATGGAGCTAATCGGACGGTTTAGATTTACTTTCAGCCGATGAGGGCTTGGGATGATGGAGGGGGCAGTATTAATTTTGCTTTGAGATTCATGCCAAAATCTTATTTGGTCCGTCCGATTAAAACGAACAGACCAGATTAGAAGCACTGCAGGAACTCCGCAGGTAAAAGCTCCGCAAAGAATGTGAATTCATGTGGAAACTGTATTTGCCTGAAAACGATTAAACCCCTCTCTCGTACATATCTCCACCCTCCACCTCCCTCTCTCTCTCTCTCGTTGCCACCTGTCAGATCGCTCGAGTCATCGCCTCTCTCACCGCTCTAAGCCCACCCTCTCTTATCAAAAGAAAAGAGAAAATATAAGTCGTGACGTATCTCTCCAGCGCCCCTCCGCCTCCTCTCCCTCGATTGTCGCGCTTAAAGTCTTATCACATATGTATAATCGTACTTCAAATTACAGCCATAAATTTAGAAGTGAGACTCAAAGTTTTTGCAAAATTTCAACGATCATATTTATTGTACTTTTGATCTGTCAAATTCAAAAAAAATATTAATGTATCAGCATTGGAGATGAATAATTACTGTATTTGAAAAATTAATCTAGAAATAAAGTTAAGGAGATCGAGATGTATAAAGAACCTCGAAGGTATGTCAAACAAATTCTGTCATCTCTCCGAGTTGACGAATACAGGTGTTAAGACAAAATGATCCAACAATTAAGTAACTTAATTAACGTACTGGTATTATGTCCGTGCGCTACAACAGGAACATATTATATAATAGAAAAAATGTTACAAAATGTATTTTTTTTATAAAAAAATTGACAAATAAAAAGAATAAATTAATCAACATATTTGAAAACATTAATTTTCAATGAGGTATGATCTCAGCGATGAACAGTGCCACTTTATCTTTCTCCCGTCTGATGTGGTTTACGTGGATGAGATTGTTTTAGGGTGACGCTTCCACCCGTCATCTTCACACTATAGACCAGTATCCCGCGATTTTGGCCAAAAATCGCCTAAACCGCCTTGCTTCGCTCGCGAGCCTGCATGTGGGCCCATCGCTCGCTTTCTTCTCTTCCGCGATTGCCACGTAGTCGCGCTCTGCGCCTTCTCGTCTACTCTTTAATTTGGTCGGTATTTCTTCCCTTGGGCTTATCGCTTGTACTCTTCCCATTTAATACCTTCTACTTACCTGTATTCTCTTTCGTTCACCTTAGCTTCCTCCGCTATTCAGCACAGCGGCTACACCCTTCACTGCGATGGACCCCCCTGCCTCTGCTAGCTTCGGTTCCTCCTGCTGGTATGATTTGTTTAAAGTTTACTAATTTCCATACTTATTAACTACTTGAACAAAATCGACTGCCGACCAGCAAAATTGATAGTCGGTACAGTTCTTCCCTCTTATGATTTAAATATTTATTTCCGTTCACCCTTGCCGTGTTGGATTTCCTCCATTATTCATCAAGCTCATCTTTGCCAGGGTCGGGCACTGCCATTTCTTGGGATTCTTCCCTCTTACTCAACTTCAGGTTCATAACTTTCACTCTTCCTGTCCCAGCTATTACGGTAACAGATCAAAAAAATATGGTTTCTCTTATTTCAATGTCCAAATTTGAGACAATTTGGAAATTCTTGGGTTGCTCATAAAAAAATGACAAAGCAGTACTATGAAATTTGGCAAATCAGCAAGTAGCTGTTGATGCATTAGTAAATGTAGCCGACTGATCTAGCTTTTTCATACTGTAAAACAAATTCATGTAAATGAACTGCAGCTTGGTCGAGTGGTAACTAAGTCATTGGTATTTGTCATATCAGTCTAGGAACTTTACCGTCAAGCATTGTTCTAGGTTACACTAGAGAAGACAGTTTGTCAAACATATTTGAAATAAAGTACTACATTACCCTAACAACCACTTCCAACTGAATTAACATATTTCCCCTACAAACCATGTTGCTTTCGAGTATAGCCGATACTGCAATTGTACAGTACCAGTGGGTACCATGCAATGAGGTCAAATAAAAGGATTTGAGCTTTATCCCCACACCCCCCAAAGTTCTGCTCCTAATGATTAATAATTTAATTATTCGCAGTGCTCGTCTACCTTCTCTCTATTTGTTGCTTTAATGTTCCTGCAATGCGACGTCCTTTCGTTGTGAAAGAAGTAATCTGATCTACGAAGTGACTTACAAAATTGGCTCAGATTATAGCACGAAATAAAAAGGAAAAAAAGAGTTTCCCAGGCTGAAAAACTAGATGGTGGTGTCCACAATAGGGCAACCAATACTTTTTGGATTCTGATTATCAGTCCACTTGAATATGAACATACCAGTTCTCCAATTTACATTGCCTTCCTTTTCCCCTTTCAATACTGGCTAAGTTAGCTATTTGCAGCATGAGATAAATATGCACTGTTTAGGATTTAACATAGTGACAGTTATGTCCTCCAACTGAACTAAGTTTACAAAAGAGGGTAAAATATGAACTATGATCTGTACCGTTCTTAGAATTCCACTTTTACGTTAACTACGTTGTTACAATGCCAAAAATCTTTACTTGAAGGATATAGTAATATGGTACCAGGTTGCAGCAGCTAATGTTATGAATATTTACTAGCCGTGTCGTAACCTCCACTGCTATAATTATTAACTTATTTTTCACCTTAATTTAAACTATCTGGATTTCCAATGTAGGCATAAATAGGCTCCAAGTAGAAGCAACTTCATAATGTTAGTTTGTAGGTATAGCGCCTCCTATGTTCTTCTCATTTCCTACTTCTCTTGCTTCTATGGTTATGGAGTTATTTTTCCTATATGTATATTCATTAATTACAGTATCAGCTGCTAGCTTGGAGCACTTGTACAGTAAGGTGCAGTTAACATTTTTCCAAATTTCCTAAAGTTAGCGCATCAACCCACGTTGAATTCCCAATTGAAATTAATCTCACGATTATTCCAAATGAGCATCTAATATGTTGTACAATGCTATTCTGAAAATTTGTATATGTATAACTACATAGAACTGTTGAAATATAGGCTGGTATGAATATATTTACTATTTGTGCTTTACTCTTACTTGTACTTTACTGTTCCATGGTGAAGAAAAGGAAGCATAAGAAAGGTGTGTTGTCTACTGTGAGTCGTTTGCCCAACGCTTTCCACATATTTCTCGATCAGAGACGTAAGCAATTTGCGCAGTTCCACCTAACACATCAGTCTTGCAAATATTTAGGTTTATATTGCTCTCACTATATTGCATTTGTTATTGTTTAATGTGTCTGCACAATTCAATAGTACAATTTAATTTGTGCTTTCCCATAGTCCATATCATGTACAAATCAAAAGCAAAAAAAAAAATACAACTCATTTGTCTACTCCTATCATGTTGCTGGTAAATTCCAACATTAAAAATTCAGGTCCTCAGCGCTCTCTATCGCCCAACGATACAAATGCCCCTTGCACTGAATGAAAATAACTTGATATGCAATTTCCAGGTTACGGCGCAGCTGGGCATCATCATGACCTACAGAAAATCATTTTGGGCAATGTTTGGGTAAGTCATTTTTTCTCAGTACTTACTTTCCACTTTGGGATAAATTGTATACGAGTAATTGAAGAGTGCTTGAGATGAGAGTTGTTGTTTCCATACTGTAGTACAAATATTCTAAATGAATGAAGTCTATTTGTACTTGCCAAATGTTACATGCAAAATAGAGCACAAGAGTGATATTTTCATCTATTTTCATACTTCATGTTTTCATTTAATTTTAAGAAAAGCTTGCAGTTGACATCAGGTAAATCAGCAACTCTGACTACTGCAACAACAGTAAGAGAACCAGCTGGGAAAAAAAGTACCCTCTTACCAGCAAATAGCGAGGCCGTTTCGCATCAATTAATTACACCATTAAGAAAAGGGAAGCGAAAAATTGCCTGTACCAGCAAATACCTAAACCCTAAACAAGGAAATAATACCAGAAACAACTCGAATAAAATCAGGGGGAGAAATTACTGTTGATCTTACTGTTCAACTTTAATTGGATGTAAGTGAGGTTCAACGAAATGGCACTAGCATATTCTACTGGACGTAATTTTGCCTAAATTGTTAGAGACTGCAATTAGAAATTGAAGGGCACCTAGGATGCATCACAGTTAACACAATCACGTAGAGTATTTTGAGAAGTTACGGAAATGCTTCTGATTTGAAAAACAAATAATTTTTTTGATATTCTTTCCCTCAAATCAGCGGTCATGTATTTTTTTCAGTAACAAAATAATAATCAGAAGTATTTCTCGATTGGCAATCAGAAGTATTTCTCGATTGGCAATCAGAAGTCCTCAGTCAAAAAAAGGCAAAATCCTGAATTTATAGTTAACTTAATATTTTCTGATGTTTTTCCCTTTCTTACCAGCTGCGAAATGCTTCTGATTTGTATATATATTTTTTTAATATTCCTTCCCTCAAATCAGCGGTCATGTATTTATGTTTGGAGTAATAGAATAACAACCTGATGAGGTCTTCAACTGGCAATCACAAGTCCTTAGGGAAAAAAACGCGAATTCCTGAATTTACAGTTAATTTAATATTTTCTGATATATTTCCCTTTTTTACCATCTGCGACAGGTTTCTTCGTGGTGAAGACATTCCTTACCTATTAATTTCCTCAGCAAGTAAGTTTTCCATTATTGCGTGAATATGTTGTTCTTAGGCTTCCCCAAAAAATGAAAAGGAAGTAATTGAAGCTGTGCAAAAGGTGCATGCAATTATGGACAAGGAGGTGCAAAATGGAACAAGTCCTCATAATATTTTTGTTTGTGGATTTAACCAAGGAGGCATTGTTATTGTTTTTTTACCCTCTTTCCTATACAGCATATGCAGTAATCCTGAACCAAGTTGTATGATATTTTAAAATATTTTTTTCATTTTGGTAATGCACCTCTTGCTACAATACTGGTACCTGTCACTGTTTTAATCCTATATCAACAGTTTACAAGTATATCTACTTTGTTATTGCTCATGCATATAAATAATTGGAACTTTTAATAAAAGCTAACGAGTATCAATTGTTACCATGGCATGTTAGGTGCACTGACCTTGGCATTGATTTCTGCTAATCTTCACCAGTTTGAAGGTGATGAGTGCACATGTCAGAATTTTTGGTGATTAAATTGTCATTCACAATTCCAGGGTTTGTACATAAAAAGGAGCTGTGCTTTACAATGTTATGTAACCTTCACTTAGTAACAAAACTATAATAGATAATGGACTACATGCAAATTGATTTCATGCTGAATCCAATACATGCATGATTTGTAGGGCTGGTGTGATTTTATTTTCATAATTTTATCGCAGAGAAATCAAATAATGACTTGTTACAAACCGAACATATTCTTCTCCTTTCTATGTGTATTTTTTGTTTCTACTCCCTCAATAAACAAATGTTTTATCAGTATACTATATGTGGAAAAGGTTTTGAAGTAATTGAGTTTTATTAGATTTCATGCTTGCAATGTTCTTATCATCATAAGAATTGTTTGCAGTCTTTGTTTTTTTTACAGCTTGATTTAAAGAGGCACATATAATATTCTCATTATTTGTTGATTTTATAACTAAAATAACATAACATTAGAGACCTTAGATGGTTGGTTGAGATGAATTCTTAATTTCTTACGAAGGTGGGATTAAGCTTTTTAAGTTATAAGCGGGATTAGGACTGACTTTGATTGGTAAGTTGCTAAGGAGTTCTCCAAATGTGCTGGAACTTTCAACTGATTTTTTGTGTCCCAACTGGGTCACCATTATTGATCTTCACAGTAAACTAAATATAAATTAAATATATGCACATAAGATGTCACATCGGTGTAATTTTTGCTAATGTAGACATTGATTTTGCCATCTCTAAATTTTCTTGATAGGAAAGTACCAGACTGACTTAATAGAGACTGAAGTTCTGTTTTGGTATGTCTCTTTTGCTGAGTTAAGATTTAATATGCTTCCAAATATTTTAAATATTTCAATATTATAACTACAAAGATGTAAGTCCACTGCTACTGGAATTATGTTTGATATTTGTGTAAAAAAAATAAAAAAAATCACTATCAGTATATCGAGGTTAGATTTGATGTAAATGTCGCTTCATTACTGTCGTATGAATATCTCGCTTCATTAATGTAATATTTTTCCTTGACTCCTTGAACCTATTCAAACTACTCAAGTTTGGCTTGACTCCTATTATAAACAATGTTTTAAAATTCGGTCTATTCGGCCGAATATTCGTATTCGGTTAGAATCCGCATAGAAAATAAGTATTCGGTCCGATATTCGGTTTTGAATATTCGGCCGCATATTCGGCTGAATATTCGGTATTCGGTTCCGCATATTCGGTATTTAGTTCCATATATTCGGTATTTGGTTTTGCATATCCGGCCGCATATCTGCATATTCGGTAGCATATTCAGCCTCTGATATAAAATATTAGATACTTTATTAATTTGCATACAAAATAATATGAATTCTCATTTTAAAATCCGCATATATAATCCGAATAAAAATCCGCATATGCGGCCGCATACTGTATATGGGGTATTCGGTGGCCTTCCGAATACCGAATAAGTACCGAATTTCAAAACACTGATTATAAATAATTCACATGCGAACAATACAGTAATGATTAAGCTTGAACTTATTCAATATATTAAGCAACCTAAAGTTTAGCTTGACTCCTAACCGCCAAAATGTTCATCGGTTGTATGCCATAAGACCGATAAAATTAATAGCGGTGTTTGGACCGATAGTTTTTTTGTCGGTTCTGGAAGATTTGAACCAATAAAATTTTCAGCGGTTTTAATAATCTAGAAGATTTAGACAACATTTTTGAAATCTGACGCACTACTAGAATTTTGATTTTTAGCATGGGTAAAATTTGACTTGTTGCATGGGTTTACTTATGCAACAACCCCCAAAAATGTCAGTTGCATGAGTTACCGTTGCAACAACCCCCGTTGCAACTACTCAATTTCCGACTTGTTGCAACGGTGTTCCCATGCAACAAGTACCCATGCAACAAATCTGATGCAGGAAGTATTTGCAACGATAGAGCATGGAGTATTAGCAATGATAGGTGAGTTAGTAGTTGCATGGGTAAAGTGTGTGGGTCCCATGAAGTATTTGCAACGATAGAGGATTGAGTAGTTGCATGGGTAAAGTGTGTGGATCTCATGGATTATTTGCAACGATAGAGGAGTGAGTAGTTGCATGGGTAAATAGCATGGGTCCCACATGGTTAGTTGCATGGGTAATTAACCTATTAATTGCATGGGTAAAGAAGGTGGGCCCCACCAGGTTATTTGCAAGGATATTGTTTGGGCCCCATATTTGTATAGATTGTCCGATGCAAAAAACTGTCGTTCATGAAAAACAAATTCAGACCCAATTCTATAATTCACCCCGTACCAATTTGGTAGCAACCCATAGGCAACCAAGAATCTTTTACATTACACATTGAAACATAATAAGAACAACAACACGCAACCTTAGGTGGTCATTCATTTTAGGAAAAATTGTGAAAATGCCACTCCAAAACCTTAAAATTGTGAAAATGCCACTCTAAACTTTGAAATTGTCAAAATGACACTCCAAACTTCATTAATTTGTAAAAATGCTACTCAAAATAATTAATGACTAAAGTACCCTTCTTCTCCTCTTCTTTCTCCTGCCTTCTCTTCCTCTCATGTTCCGAATGGTGGCTGAGCACGGCGGAGGGGGGTTGTAGAGGAGGGTTTGATGGTGCTGGTGCTTGTCGAAGGAGGAGGGGTTGCGAAGAATGCGAAGGCGGGCAAGGGGAATCATGCCCGGAAACTGCTTCTTGCGCCTCTTGCGACGGGTGAGGGTCAGGTCGGCGGAGGGTGCAGGAGGAGGCGGCGGAGATGGACGGGCGAGGGTATTTTAGTCATTAATTATTTGGATTGGATTTTTTACAAATTAATGAAGTTTGGAGTGGCATTTTGACAATTTCAAAGTTTGGAGCGACATTTTCACAATTTGAAGGTTTTGGAGTGGCATTTTCACAATTTTGCCTTCATTTTAATATAAATGATATCATGTCACATGCCAAATAATGTTACCAGATAATTTCAGGAACTAATTATGGTCTAATAAATACTGTGTCATCCTGATCAGGAAAAATACAATCATGTCAGGACATATATGAAGGTACTACAATGAAATATATCTTCCTACCAATTAAAGCAATTGATTACAAGTTTACAAGTTACAACAAAGAAAGGACTACCATTCCTACCAAATTGGAGATCTTTCATCAGTGGTCTATTGGCTTAACAAACCAAGAAATATCATACCAAACCTCATAGTGCATTACTGAATGAAATTCAAATCAGCTAAGCCTTTTTTTTTTTTTTACTGTCCAAACATAACAATAATCAGTTGCCTTACAATACTGAAATTTTAACTCCAAAATAAAATAAAATAAAACTGATGAAATGAATGTTAAAAATGAAATAATATTAAGTACAAGCTGGTGCTGGTTCAACTGACCTGAAAGCGGGAAATGGTGGGATTAAAATGCTCTTGAACAATACGAGCATGAAGTAGTTCCTCTATAAAATCCGTCTAAAAAGAAAGATAATGATTGTAAAACAACTAGCAACTAGTTTGTCCTTTATTTTTCTTACCTTTAACCACCTGACCTTTTCATTGCTTGAATATTGACATTTGAAATTAATTAAGTGTTGATTTTGATTACGTACCAAATAGGCAAATACCTTTACCAAATAATGCCAAGAAATTAGGAAAAAAAGCTAAGGTGTTTAGTTGAAATATTTCAATAATTAGGGACTTGGGTTCACGAAAATTCATATCATTGGTCGATATTTATTACCAGTATGCACGAAACAACCAGCAAGTACGAAATATTCAAATCAGGTGCCATTTTTTCTTGATGGTTTTTCAGGTCATACATTTTCATAAAGTACGAAATATTTAAACATTAGTATCTATCATTACCCTAAAGAACAATAATATGCTGGGAGCTGGCAGCGAACAATAATATGCTGGCAGAATTAAAAGTTATACCCCAATGGTTATGTTTCAAAAATAGATTTGTTATTTTATAATTAGTAATGTTGTGATTTTTAGTATGATTTATTGATTTACCAATGATAAAAGGGAGGAAAAAACATATATTTACAAATTCTGTTGCATGGACCCTTAATACACATGCTATTGTTTTTTTTTTTACCCATGCTACAAACTCAAATTTTGGTAATGAATTAAGTAGGATGTGAACAAATTAATATATTGCTGTAATATATCATTTGATGTAATTTACAAGAATATATTCAATTTGAAGGGAGAGATTAAATATATACAGAAAAGTCAGTGTCCATAAATTCAATACTTGTTGCATGGGTAGTCCCATTCAACAAATAGTTCTAAAAAATCGTAAAAACTAGTTGCATGGGTAACTCATGCAACAAATATTTCTCAAATTATCATCCAAATTTGTTGCATGGGTTACCCATGCAACTGTTTAGTCTAAATTGGAGAGACTTGTTGCATGTAGAGAAGAAAATTTGTCACGGCGTGACGAGTAACGTCACGTGACGTGACTGCATTCTATAAAAATTATACATCACGTAAACCAATCACGTCACGTCACGTAGTCACGTATAGTCACGTGTTATCACAATTACGAAGATTATGGGTGCAATATGTACAATTAGAGTTGGAATTATTAATTTAGCTTAATGATTATTTATAATTTGAATTTTTAACAAAATTATTTACTCATTTCAATTTTTTTAGAATTTTTCATATTTTTTATTTTATTTTTCTAAATTTTTAACAATATAAATTAAAATATAAAAAAAAGTTTGACGTGACTAATTCACGTTATGTCACGTCACGTATGGTCACGTCACGTGTATTCACGTCACGAGTGATCACGGCGTGACTACGCGTGACGTGATCGTCTGCTGCTATTTTAGTCACGTCACGTGAAAAAATAATTAATCACGTCACGTGACCAAAGCACGGCGTGATTGTCACGTCACGTCACGTCACGGCGTGTCACGTTTTTCCTTCTCTAGTTGCATGGGTATGAGATGAGTTGTTGCATGGACATTCATTAAAATATACTTTCTATCTTTGTTGGCGCGTCACGGGTCATCAAATATTTGTTGCATGGGTAAATAAGAGACAGCTGAATGGGTAACTATCAAACTTGTTGCATGAGTAACAGTTGCATGAGACTACCCATGCAACAAGTTTAACTGTGTCAGAAATGTCAATCTAGATTCTAGTAGTGTCGGTTCTGGAAGATTTGAAACTGTTAAAAATTTTGTTGGTTTGGGCAGATTTTGAAATCTGCTAAAAAATGGAGTAGATTTTTTTTTTTTGATATTAATAAATTTTTTAGAGATATGGTGGTTAGTGTATTTTATTTCCTATTAAATATTTTAGAATCAACTATAAGGTTTCTGAGAAATTATATTGATCTAGAAGGAAGGTAGCAGAATTATACAAACTCAAGATGGAAAAAAATAATACATTACCACCATAGAGAATACCAAGAGAAAGCATTCTGAAAAACATCACACTATACAGGAAATCAAAATAACCATATGAAGAGAAAGGTAATAACACAGAGAAATTTAGATCAAATAAAACAATGCTCTCCTCTTCTTCCTCATCTTTATTGAATTAATTGCTTGTATGTTCAATCTCTATGTCGTGTTGGGATCGTTCACTGAGCAAAGTATATGTTTCTTTGGGATTGTGCTCTTGTCCCGAAGAATGCTGCTGAAGCTTGCTTACTCGAAGAAGTTCTTCAGCTACTTCTTTCATCATTGGTCGCTCTTCCCCATTTTTACTTAGACATACCTTAGCTAGCTCAGCAACTGCCTTGATTAATTCCATATCATCTTCATGTTTAATTTCGTCATCTAGAAGCTCTTGTATTTTGTCATCTTCCATAGCAGAGAGGAAGCGAGATGAAAGACTCTTATCTTCTTCTAGTGCGTAAAAATCAATTACGGGCTTGCTGGTTAGAAGCTCCAAAAGGACTACACCGAAGCTGTACACATCACTCTTGTCAGTCAATTGACAAGATTGCATGTATTCGGGATCAAGGTACCCGCACGTTCCTTGCACAATAGTGACAAATTGTGCTTCATCTGTAGGAACAAGTATTGAGGCTCCGAAATCGGACACCTTTGCTGTGTAATTTTGGTCTAAAAGTATATTTGCAGACTTCACATCTCCATGGAAAATTGGAGGAGATGCTGAAGTGTGCAAGTAGGCAAGTGCTTCTGCTGATTCATGTGCAATCCTTAGACGAGTGCTGAGAGAAATGTGTGACCCTTGCTTTTTGTGATGAATATAGTGATATAGAGTGCCATTGGGGATGAACTCATATACAAGCATAGGAACTTCGACCTCTAGACAACAGCCTAGGATTTTCACAATGTTCTTGTGGTTAATTTGTGAGAGAATAAGTATCTCTTTTCCGAATTCTTTCTTCTTACTCTCATCGACTATCTTACACTTTTTAATGGCAACCGTTTGATTTCCTAGAGTACCTCTGTAGACAGTGCCATAGCCTCCATGGCCAAGAATATTTGCACTGTCGAAATTGTTTGTTGCTTGTTCTACCTGTTGCTTTGTGAAGATTGTAAAACTGAACCCTTGGGTTGATTTAATCTTCTCCAATAGAATCCATCCCCCGTGTTGTTGAAAGTACTCTGCTTTTACTTTAGAAATATTTCTTCTTTCGAGAACCACATATATACCAACCCCAAGAAATAATAAAGCGATAACACCAGCACCAATTCCTACAATATTCAGTGAAAACTTTATTTAATTTCAGGAATGAATATTTGTAAAAGTTGTTCCCAATATTTATATATTTTATATGTAACTTTATTTCTAATCAATGTCAAACTGAGTTGTATATATATTTTATGTTTAGTTTTCAAATAAGGGCACATGTTATGAAGCTTCTGTTATTAAACATTTTTTAGTTTCCAAATCTCTCGTCTCTCTCTCTTTGAAAACCTTGACAAGTGGCGTCCAAGTACTATTATCTCTCTCGATTTTTTGAAGACTTGATAGTGACTGGCCATGTACTCTCTTTCTCTCTCTCTTTGAAAACTTGACAGGAGCTATCAAGACCCGAGCACTTCAAAAATGGCTCCTTCTAAGGCGAATACCTAGCGATTTTTTCCCAGGCGGCTCCCTCTCAGGCGGTACCCTCCCAAGCACGACCATCTCAGGCATTCCCCAGGATGATGTACACCGGAGCAAGGAAGGTTACTACCCAAGACGGTTGGCAGGAGGTCAAGAGGAGAAACCGCTCTCAATCAGATCACAACACGGTGAAACCCTACGTACCTTACCCGAGGCAATCATCCTATGCACAGGTGATGCAGTCCAACAGTAACCTAACCTCTCCTCGCTCCAACCAAGCTATTCATGGCACTCTGACAACCCCACCTGGAACTTACTATTATGTTTCTCCCCATAGCCCGACAAATCTCAGATTTCCTCCATTACCACACTATCCAGAATGGCGCGGGCGTTGTTTCAAGTGTTGCAAGACTGGGCACTCTATAGCGAACTGCCGGTTCCCAAGGAAGTGCGGGAAATGCTAGGCTAATGGTCATATTGGCTCAAACTGCAACAAATCAGTTCCAACAATCGTGATAGAGGTGCCTAATTTTTTGGGCAAGTTAGAACTGGGTTTTGAAGAGCTTCTAACAGATCCAAGGCCATACCCACCTCCATTGATGCTAGAAGGAAGGCCACAAATAGTTCATTGCTTCACTGATAGAGATGTGGAATATTTCATGGAGTTGGAAGCTTTATTAAGGGCAGTTGTAGTTCACAACTTGGGATGCCAACAGGATCTTTCAGTTGAAATCATTGCTGGTTATGTCGTCAAGACGGGATTAGTGATAAAGGATGACATTCAAGTTAGCAAGTTGCTGGGACCTAAATACCTAATTAGATTGCCACCCTCAGTCTTAGTTGAGGCCTTCGTCAAGGCTGCGCCATATGAGGCTCCCGAATGAGTTTGTGCAAGATTTTTGGCTGGAATTGAAGGATATCATAAGGAATATGGTTCAGCAATTTTATTATAATAACCTAGATTTAAAGGAGGTCAAAGGGCAAACTTGATTATGATACCGAAGGAGGTGTCAAAAGTGGTAGGTGATTTCCGACCTATAAGTGTTATCAATGTAGTCCTAAAAATCATCTCTAAATTACTAGCTAATAGGCTTAGACATAAGCTTCCCAGCCTCATTTCACCGAACCAAACCGCTTTTGTTAAAGGAAGACAAATATCAAAAAATTTCAATACCACACGGGAGATCAAGGCGTGAGGCGTGAGGCAAGGAGATCCACTCTCTCCAATGCTTTTCAATTTTAGCCATAAGAGAGGCGTGAGGCAAGGAGATCCACTCTCTCCAATGCTTTTCAATTTGGCGGTGGATGCCTTGCAAATGATGATAGGTAAATTAAATCTGAACTTATCTCGCAATTTATCTTCTAAGTTGAGACAATCGGTTATAGCGTTACAATATGCCGATGACACGGCTATCATCGATAATGCAGATGAAGAGACCTTAATCTCCCTAAAAATTATTTTGAGGATGTTCATGGCAATTTCGGGACTTCACATCAATTATGAGAAAAACATGTGGATACCGATTAATATGCAAGAAGAGGCTAGCAGCCGTACAAATATGATTTTAGGTTGCTGACAATCACAATTTCCAACCACTTATTTGGGGATGCCGCTCACAATTAAAAGGCCCACAAAGGATCTTTTTATGCTATTGATCAAACGATTTGAGAGTAAGTTGGAGGGTTGGAAAGGTAAACTTATTCCAAGAGGGGGAAGGTTGCAGCTCATTAATTCGGTCCTTTCTTCTATTCCAATTTATTTCATGACATGTTTCCAACTTCCAAAATGGGTAATACGTAGACTGGACCAAATAAGAAGATAATTTCTATGGGAAAAAAAAAGAGGAGAACAAAATTGGGATATCCTTGATAAATTGGAATACGATTTGTTTACCACGAGAGGGGTGGTATGAGAGTGTCTAACCTACATTTTTGAAACATTTCTCTGCTCTTGAGATGGTGGTGGAGATTCTACACCGACTTTAGCTATTTTTGGACTGAGAATATACTAGTTCTCAAGAAAAAACCGCTTACTCAAGAAGGCACAATTCGATGGATAGCGCCAGGTTCGTTTTTTTGGGGACTTTGCTTTCACTTAAGCCTCTTTTTGATATGTCTATCCAGATTGACAACAACACTAACCAGATGTTGTGGTGTTGGGATTCTGGTGGAACTTACTCAGCCAAATCAGTTTATACAATTCTGGTAAGTGGGAGGAGGATTGCATGGTTGTTCGGTAATATATGGAGATACAAAATTCCACCAAGTATACGTATTTTTGTTTATCTCCTCCTCAAAATTCCACCAACTGGGCTACTACCCGATTCTCCTAGACCCCCTACCCTCTCTCTCTCCTGTTTTTTTTTTTCTATTTAATATTTGTCTTGGCCGTGGCTAGCATGTAGGAGCATTAATTTGATGTCACCCACATGTCCAACCTTCATGCCACCATGATATATTAGCTAATTATTAATCATTTTTGTGAGAACAATTAACTGATTAAGTTCAACTTAACACTATGCAGTTTAGATTCAGATATTGTATTATTTCTTTTGTTCAACAAAAAGAAATATACTGTTAGTAGAATATCTGGTACCATTAATTATTTACTTTCTTACAAGTTGCTAATGTGATATTAGGCCTCTCTGATTTGTAATGTATGTTTGGATGTAGACAACCAAAATAGTGATTATTCATGGTTATTTTATAATGATTTATTGAGTTGAAGGCCACATCGATGTTTCTCTGTCTCACTTTCAATGTTGTGTAAAGGTCAATTGCGTTGCCGTTTATTCAGACCTCAACTCTTGAAGTCTGCACATTCTACGATCAATCTAAAGAATTGAATATTCAAGGTATGGGTTAATCGGATTCGGTATGACTTGACTTTGGGTGAGTGACTTTTCAAGAAAATTGGATAGGTACAATTAAGTTTCGAGTGGGTTAGAAGGATTTTTAACGAGCTGTATTTTTTATTTATCCTGAAAAACAATCCTTAGTCTCTAATTGTATCCAGAAAAGATAATAGTGTACCTATAATTAGTGTCACGTTGAGATCGCATTCTCCTGGACCTGGTTTATTATGATTACTACGCCAACCGAAAGGACAAGAGCAGCGATATCCTCCTTCAAAATTGTGACACTTTGCTGGCTGGGAGCATGGATTTGGTGTTGCACATTCGTCGATGTCTGCATGAATATGCCCCAATATGTATTACTGCAACATATTTATGAATTGTTTTTTTTTTTTTGGATATGCTAGGCAGTTGACGTGGCAGCTGCCACTGTAAAGAATATGAAAATAGAAGGAGAAAGCAAGAGCAGGAATGAGTAAGAGAGAGAAAGACCTTGGCAGCCTCCATCAAGGTAGGGATTGCCTTGATAACCATGGGAACAGTCACAGAGATAACCACCATGACCACTGGTTGAGTTTAAACAAACACTGTGATCGCTTCTACATGCATAGGAGGATTTGTTTGTCTGTGCGATGTCACATGTCATGTTTCCTATGGCCCAGTCGATCACCATTGGCACTGTTGCATTTGAGTATTTCAACACTTCAGTGGTGATGTAAGTAGTGTTGAAGTTGAATTTAGCCTCCTCCACCACCATAGCATAGCTGCAAGGACTAAAGTTATACACCTTCGAGTCGTCATACCTCTCATCAAAATCAACATTAAACCAGTTTGTTTCTCTGGAGATAGCTGTCTGGCAACAGCCAATTCCAGAACATGATCCATTCTTCATGACGGTATGTAGGCTATCACATGAAGAAATGCACCCTACTGAATAATTAGTAGTGGCGTCAAGGCGAAGATAGGCAAGTGTATTACATCCAATAACTGTAAATTTGTTCTTCTCAGTGTTGAGCCAGAATGGTTTGTCACCAAAGCTCAAGTCGGGAATTTGACGATATACGGTTGAGTAATACAATCGATTAAGATAACTCTGACCAAAGAGCTCTGGCGGTACCGAATATTGATATCCGGTTGAGTAATCCTCCGTCTTTGTCTTGCTATTGTAGCACTGGTAAAATATGCGGCTGCTTACTCGTGCATGTCCCAAGGGCAGGCTAATATTCAGAATCTCATAGGGAGTCGAAAAAGTATTATTTGTGATGCTGATCCGAGCATTAAAATAAGGACTAGAGATACCATCGATATATAATTCATTGCAATTGATACTGAATTCTTCAGAGAGGGAGCAATTTGGGCCAATGCCGAAAGGGTAAGGAATGGGAATTCCACCGCAGCTCTCCGGGCACCCGGGTAGAGCAAGGGTGCTCTTCGCAGATTCGGTGGTTTTGAAGGGGACGAGGAGAAGAATTTGGGTTAGTATCACAGCCACCGCGGTGTATAACGGGTTTCTTTTTGTTTCGTTCATGATGCTCATAGCCATAATTAAACGACTAATCCACTATTTTTTTTATCTAGATTTTATCAAAGGATTGATGCCCCATAACTGCACTTCTACACTCTTTATTTATCAAACATATATATGCACGTTGATAATTGATTACAAAAGTGAGTCAATTATTTAGTGCACCCCAACATAAAATCCCTATTGCTAGTCTATACAACACGTGTTAGTCCGATACAGAAATATAATCAGCTGAGTACGATAAAAAAAAATTGAAATCTTCAGCCAAATGGAATCAAAACAACATATCGAATAAAGATGAACTCCATTAATTTTACTTTATTAGTGGGAATCTTCAGCCAAATTATTACAAAGTAGATTTTTTTTTTTAAAGCTAGAAAGTAGAACTTTGATGCGCATAATTATTAGTTGTCGTTCTGTCTAATCATTAAAGAAAATTAATACTTGTTGATACTTGCTAGTTTTACTTGCAGTCAAATTATTCCTTTTTATTAATTAAATGGGAAGTATGCATCATGAACTTCATTGATTGATGGTGTCATTCTTTAGATTTTAATAATATATTATGGATTGATGGTGTCATTCATTGACCATGTTTTCATTCACCTGCTAATTAGTTGTTTTGCAAAAGTAAATGTACACTTCTCACGCGGTCCACTGATTTTTTTTTTTTTCCTGTTTCGCTTCTTAAATCAGAAGGGAACTTATAAAATAAAGGAATTTTTATGTATATTTTTAAAAATCTTTAAATTAACAAGTTTTTCTTCTAAAATTAATAATATCATATTTATTCTTTTAATTTGAAAGACGCATGCTTTTACTCAATTTACTATTATTTCAATTAAAATCATTTTAAATTTAAAAAGTTCTCATTTTATCTTTATAAAAAGTAAAAAATATTATAGCATTGTAAGAGAAATATTTATTCTTTTAATTAACTGACTTGTGAGGATAAATGAATCATTCTTTCAATTAACTGACTTGCGTTGATAACTGACTTGTGAGGCGCATAGGCATAGCATATTCCCAATCCCACTCAAGACTATTGATCACGATAGAAGGAATAGAAAAAAAGAAAAAAGAAAGATCAAATTAAAGGAATACTAACCAAACAAAAGAAAGTTATAATCAAGGTAAATATTAATATATCGCTTCTTATTATTTAAATTAAAATCATTTTAAATTTAAAAAGGCCTCATTTTCTCATTATATAAAGTAAAAAATAATATAGCATTTGTAAAATAAATATTTATTTTTTTAATTAACTGATTTGTGAGGATAAATGATTCATTCTTTCAATTAACTTACTTGTGAGGCGCATAGGTATAGCATATTCCCAATCCCACTCGAGACTATTGATCACGAATCCCACTCGAGACTATTGATCACGAATCCCACCCGAGACTATTGATCACGATAGAAGGAATAGAAAAAAGAAAAAGGAAATATCAAATTAAAGGAATACTAACCAAACAAAAGAAAGCTATAATCAAGAAAAATACAAATATATCGCTTCTTATTATTTCAATTAAAATCATTTTAAATTTAAAAAGGTCTCATTTTATTTTTATATAAAGTAAAAAATATTATAGCATTTGTAAAATAAATATATTTTTTTAATTAACTGACTTGTGAGGATAAATGACTCATTCTTTCAATTAACTTACTTGTGAGGCGCATAGGCATAGCATATTCCCAATCCCACTCGAGGCTATTGATCACTATAGAAGGAATAGAAAAAAGAAAAAAAGGAAAGATCAAATTAAAGGAATACTAATAAAAAAAAGAAAGCTATAATCAAGGTAAATATTAATATATCGCTTCTTATTATTTCAATTAAAATCATTTTAAATTTAAAAAGGTCTCATTTTATCTTTATATAAAGTAAAAAATATTATAGCATTTTTAAAATAAATATTTATTTTTTAATTAACTGACTTGTGAAGATAAATGATTCATTTCTTTAATTAACTGACTATTGATCACGATAAATGATTCATTCTTTCAATTAACGTACTTGTGAGGCGCATAGGCATAGCATATTCCCAATCCCACTCGAGACTATTGATCACGATAGAAGGAATAGAAAAAAGAAAAAGGAAAGATCAAATTAAAGGAATACTAACCAAACCAAAGAAAGCTATAATCAAGGTAAATATTAATATATTGTTTCTTATTATTTCAATTAAAATCATTTTAAATTTAAAAAGTTCTCATTTTATCTTTATATAAAGTAAAAAAATATTATAGCATTTGTAAAATAAATATTTATTTTTTTAATTGACTGACTTGTGAGGATAAATGATTCATTCTTTCAATTAACTTACTTGTGAGGCGCATAGGCATAGCATATGCCCAATCCCACTCAAGACCATTGATCACGAATCCCACTTGAGACTATTGATCATGATAGAAGGAATAGAAAAAAGAAAAATGAAAGATCAAATTAAAGGAACACTAACCAAACAAAAGAAAGCTATAATCAAGGTAAATATTAATATATCGCTTCTTATTTCAATTAAAATCATTTTAAATTTAAAAAGCTCTCATTTTATCATTATATAAAGTAAAAAATATTATAGCATTTGTAAAATAAATATTTATTTTTTAATTAACTGACTTCTGAGGATAAATGATTCATTCTTTCAATTAACTTACTTGTGAGGTGCATAGGCATAGCATATTCCCAATCCCACTCGAGACTATTGATCACGATAGAAGGAATAGAAAAAAGAAAAAGGAAAGATCAAATTAAAGGAATACTAACCAAACAAAAGAAAGCTATAATCAAGGTAAATATTAATATATCGCTTCTTATTATTTCAATTAAAATTATTTTAAATTTAAAAAGGTCTCATTTTATCTTTATATAAAGTAAAAAATATTATAGCATTTGTAAAACAAATATTTATTATTTTAATTAACTGACTTGTGAAGAAAAATGATTCATTCTTTTAATTAACTTACTTGTGAGGCGCATGGGCATGGCATATTCCCAATCCCACTCAAGACTATTGATCTCAAATCCCACTCGAGACTATTGATCACGATAGAAGGAATAGAAAATAGAAAAAGGAAAGATCAAATTAAAGGAATACTAACCAAACAAAAGAAAGCTATAATCAAGGTAAATATTAATATATCGCTTCTTATTATTTCAATTAAAATCATTTTAAATTTAAAAAGGTCTCATTTTATCTTCATATAAAGCAAAAAAATATTATAGCATTTGTAAAATAAATATTTATTTTTTTAATTAACTGACTTGTGAAGAAAAATAATTCATTCTTTTAATTAACTTACTTGTGAGGCGCATGGGCATGGCATATTCCCAATCCCACTCAAGACTATTGATCACAAATCCCACTTGAGACTATTGATCACGATAGAAGGAATAGAAAATAGAAAAAGGAAAGATCAAATTAAAGGAATACTAACCAAACAAAAGAAAGCTATAATCAAGGAAAATATTAATATATCGCTTCTTATTATTTCAATTAAAATCATTTTAAATTTAAAAAGGTCTCATTTTATCTTTATATAAAGTAAAAAATATTATAGCATTTGTAAAATACATATTTATTTTTTTAATTAATTGACTTATGAGGATAAATGATTCATTCTTTCAATTAACTTACTTGTGAGGCGCATAGGCATAGCATATTCCCAATCCCACTCGAGACTATTGATCACGAATCCCACTTGAGACTATTGATCACGGTAGAAGGAATAGAAAAAAGAAAAAGGAAAGATCAAATGAAAGGAATACTAACCAAACAAAAGAAAGCTATAATCAAGGTAAATATTAATATATTGCTTCTTATTATTTCAATTAAAATCATTTTAAATTAAAAAAGGTCTCATTTTATCTTTATATAAAGTAAAAAATATTATAGCATTTGTAAAATAAATATATTTTTTTTAATTAACTGGCTTGTGAAGAAAAATGATTCATTCTTTTAATTAACTTACTTGTGATGCGCATGGGCATGGCATATTCCCAATCCCATTCAAGACTATTGATCACAAATCCCACTTGAGACTATTGATCACGCTAGAAGGAATAGAAAATAGAAAAAGGAATGATCAAATTAAAGGAATACTAACCAAACAAAAGAAAGCTATAATCAAGATAAATATTAATATATCGCTTCTTATTATTTCAATTAAAATCATTTTAAATTTAAAAAGGTCTCATTTTATCTTTATATAAAATAAAAAATATTATAGCATTTGTAAAATAAATATTTATTTTTTTAATTAACTGACTTGTGAAGAAAAATGATTCATTCTTTTAATTAACTTACTTGTGAGGCGCATGGGCATGGCATATTCCCAATCCCACTCAAGACTATTGATCACAAATCCCACTTGAGACTGTTGATCACGATAGAAGGAATAGAAAAAAGAAAAATGAAAGATCAAATTAAAGTAACACTAACCAAACAAAAGAAATCTATAATCAAGGTAAATATTAATATATCGCTTCTTATTATTTCAATTAAAATCATTTTAAATTTAAAAAGGTCTCATTTTATCTTTATATAACGTAAAAAATATTATAGCATTTGTAAAAGAAATATTTATATATTTAATTAACTGACTTGTGAAGAAAAATGATTCATTTTTTAAATTAACTTACTTGTGAGGCGCATAGGCATGGCATATTCCCAATCCCACTCAAGACTTGATCACAAATCCCACTGGAGACTATTGATCACGATAGAAGGAATAGAAAGAAGAAAAAGGAAAGATCAAATTAATGGAATACTAACAAAACAAAAGAAAGCTATAATCAAGGTAAATATTAATATATCGCTTCTTATTATTTTAATTAAAATTATTTTAAATTTAAAAAGGTCTCATTTTATTTTTATATAAAGTAAAAAATATTATAGCATTTGTAAAATAAATATTTATTTTTTTAATTAACTGACTTGTGAGCATAAATGATTCATTCTTTCAATTAACTTACTTGTGAGGCGCATAGGCATAGCATATTCCCAGTCCCACTCAAGACTATTGATCACGAATCCCACT
Organism: Carex arenaria; assembly: GCA_964058825.1. Taxonomy (NCBI): domain Eukaryota; kingdom Viridiplantae; phylum Streptophyta; class Magnoliopsida; order Poales; family Cyperaceae; genus Carex; species Carex arenaria. Next base: position 40,999 of record CAXKVW010000910.1, read on the forward strand.
CGAGACTATTGATCACGATAGAAGGAATAGAAAAAAGAAAAAAGAAAAAAGAATACTAACCAAACAAAAGAAAGCTATAATCAAGATAAATATTAATATATCGCTTCTTATTATTTCAATTAAAATCATTTTAAATTTGAAAAGGTCACATTTTATCTTTATATAAAGTAAAAAATATTATAGCATTTGTGAAATAAATATATTTTTTTTAATTAACTGACTTGTGAGGATAAATGATTCATTCTTTCAATTAACTTACTTGTGAGGCGCATAGGCATAGCATATTCCCAATCCCACTCGAGGCTATTGATCACGATAGAAGGAATAGAAAAAAGAAAAAAAAGGAAAGATCAAATTAAAGGAATACTAATAAAAAAAAGAAAGCTATAATCAAGGTAAATATTAATATATCGCTTCTTATTATTTCAATTAAAATCATTTTAAATTTAAAAAGGTCTCATTTTATCTTTATATAAAGTAAAAAATATTATAGCATTTTTAAAATAAATATTCATTTTTTAATTAACTGACTTGTGAAGATAAATGATTCATTTTTTTAATTAACTGACTATTGATCACAATAAATGATTCATTCTTTCAATTAACGTACTTGTGAGGCGCATAGACATAGCATATTCCCAATCCTACTCAAGACTATTGATCACGATACAAAGAATAGAAAAAAGGAAATGGAAAGATCAAATTAAAGGAATGATTATCACCTCGTTAAAAAAAAGAAGAAGCAATGATTATCTACTCATGATCAATTACTCAGACAATCAAGAACTAGTCTTTGATCTAGTAACAAATGTGTTCGCACAAAAGTGTACTACAAAGTTTCAGTACAGCAAGCTGTACCTTTTAAACCTCGATTCTACTTTTGATTCGGACTGCAAGTGTACAATCCTATCGCTGGTAATATCGGGTATCGATTCACAGGACGGTTCAATAACTTAACTAGATTTCTACCTAATTTATCCTTAAACTAGAAGTGTTCAAAGGGGTTGAGTTGGTTGTTCAAGGTTCAATAACAGTGAATAGAACTGAGAGTAAATGAAACTGGTCTTTAAAACTAATTAAAACAAGCGTTTCCTGGGTTTCTGACTTCGTCTGCAACTCTGCCTCTTGCCTGACACGACCCGTGTACTCTCGTACACGACCCCTGTCACACGGCCCGTGTAGTCTCCTACACGGTCCGTGTCAGACTCGAGTGAAACTGTAGTTGTCTGGTTTCTGTGCTGATTGATTCCGTATATGGTGAACTGACCATACCTGACGTTTCCAAACCTCAACTCTCGTTTGTTGGCTTAATAAACTCGATAATGGAAATACAATTCAATCCTCTTAGGGTTCTAACCTAAACTCTCGTTCGTTGGTTTGAATGACCTAAGTTACTTGTTTGGTTTACTAAAGGTATTCACAATCTCTCGATTGCTGAAAAGTTCACCTCTCGGTTACTAATTAGTCTTCCCTCTCGGTTCATCGACTTACCTCAAATACTTTGGTCTGGTTGAAAGATCAAATTGGACGCAGTACCTTGTTAGACGTGGCCAAGCCTAATGGTAAGAACCAAATAATAATCGAACAACGCAGATAAGCAATAAAATTCACACGCAAACAAGCAAACACAAAATATCAAACATAATCAAACAACTAACAGTAAACAAAGTATTCGACTACATCATAACCCAAGAAACTAAAGTAATTACTCAAGCATAGTTCTCAAAACAGAAAAGTAAAGATAGAATAAGCAATTCATGACAAGACCACAAAATACGAAGAAGATTCGTCGGAATTCTCTCGATTTTCTCCTCTCTACTTCGTCTCCTAGTCAGTTGGTGTAAAACTCTCCTAGGGTTTGTGTTATGTCCGAATTGTTTTTTTTCTGGCCCAAGGGGTCGTCCTTTTATACTCCATAACCGCCCTCTTTTAATTAGGCATCAATCTGAAAACTTAGATTAACTGCCGGATTTGTCTGACAAGGGCCGTGTAAGAGTTGACAAGGGCCGTGTCAGAGTTGACAAGGGCCGTGTGCCTGTGTCTCTTGTCCGGGTCGTGCAACGCTAGCATGAGAGGTCGAGTAGGGTATGACACGGTCCGTGTGGATTGTGATTCGGCCAGTGTAGGAAGTCCAGATTGCTGGATTTCACCCTTTCTTCGCCCGTTTCCTACAATAAACAAATAAAAGCGCAGCAGTACCATATTCTATAGATAATCAATGCAATAAACATGATTTTACTGTTTTGGACACAGGTTTTGGTACAAGATTAGGTCGGAAATGTAGCTAAAATAACGAGATATCAAATCCCCCCAAGCTGAAATCTTGCTTGTCCTCAAGCAAAAATAACAACTTTGGCCCAGATTGGTCATTTAAACTACCTAAATGCAAGATAACTTTCTAAATGCGAAAAGTTCTATGAATTGTTTGTGTCAGAGTTCTCGTGAATTATTTTGACAACAATTTGGACTTTCCTTAAGCTAATTTTGATTCACTCCACAAAATGACCACCTAGCTTCAAACTCTGAGATGCTTTGATATACTTTAATATTAATTACCCGAACCTATCGATATTAGGTTTTAAACTGAAGACATACCCTCGTTTGTGGTGATTTTTGACTATTTTGCCCTTAAGTGTGTTGGTATATGCAAATAGAGCTCAAAGGCATCCAATTGGATTTTGCCAGTACTCTTTTTTACTTTTGGGAGACGAGCTCAAAGGCGCCTCGAAGGGCTTATTGCCAGTACTCTTATTTTCTCCATCTTTTCCAAATTATTTTCATTTGCAAACACCATGAATACACACATCCAATGGTATTCTTTCATACCATTGGATATCACAATATTTTATTCAAAAATCCCCATTTCTCTATTTTGTAAGGTACAATTCAGAATTCAAGTATTTTTCTCGATATGAACGGGTTTTCATCAATAACAAAGAACAATCTCTTCCTAATCAGTTTTGGGAGTCAATTTATGGTGTTAGTCTCAATCAACCCAAGGTTAGTTTAGTCATGGCCAAAATGTTTCACTAAGGTCCAGATTCAAACTATTCACGAAAAATTTCGCCTAAAATGCAGACGAAAGTAAACTATAATACAAACAAGAAATAAACATGACCTAAAATGCAACTAAACAGATATAGACTCCCCCCCCAAGCTTCGTCTTAGCATTGTCCCCAATGCTTAAAGACGTATAAATAAGGAGATATAAAAGCAAGGGATAGGGAAAACAGACCTGCTCAGTATGGCGGGGAGTGAGAAGAAGGAGAGCTCTCAGATGAGGGTGTAGGTGTGGCTGAGCGCACGGATGATGGCGTGGAGTGAGAAGAAGGAGAGCTCTCAGATGAGGGTGTAGGTATGTGCTTAGGCGAAGATATCTGGGCTCGACGAGCTGCCTGCATGCGGTCTTGGTTCCTCTTGCTGCGACGCTCCTGATTCATTGTGTGTTCTGTCAAGGGGTGACACGGACCGAGTGGATTGTGACACGGACCGTGTTGCTTGAGCTATGGCTGATAATGAGAATGACACGGGCCGTGTAGATGTTGATACGGACCGTGTGAAGCAAGGGTTTGAACTAGGGAGATCAGCGTCAATGGCGGAGGAGAAGGAGGGAGTGCAGAGGCGCTCGGTGATCTCGGTACGGTTTTGGTATTGAGGTATCTCTGAAGGGGAAGGAGAAAGAAGAGAAGGGTATGAGAAGGAGAAATGATGGAACGGTGTGGGAGAGTTTGTGACGCGGACCGTGTGAGTTATGACACGGACCGTGTGATCTATTTTCTAAGCCTGAAGCATCTCTCCTTTTAACTTCTAAACTGAAAATCAGAATAACGAAAAACGCAAGCAAGATAATAAAACAGAAACTAAAGCAAAACGATAAAAAGTTAATAATGCTAGAAAATTAAAAGTGACTTGGGTTGCCTCCCAAGTAGCGCTTGTTTTAGGTCTCGAGCCTGACCGTATTTCTGTTAGGATTCCTGCGATGGAGAAAAACAAAATAAAGGATACAAGTTAAAATCTAGAATTAAAATAAAATAAGCAAAAATCTAGAAAAATTAAATGATGCCGTCCCCGGCAACGGCGCCAAAAACTTGTTTGCACAAAAGTGTACTACAAAGTTTCAGTACAGCAAGCTGTACCTTTTAAACCTCGATTCTACTTTTGATTCGGACTGCAAGTGTACAATCCTATCGCTGGTAATATCGGGTATCGATCCACAGGACGGTTCAATAACTTAACTAGATTTCTACCTAATTTATCCTTAAACTAGAAGTGTTCAAAGGGGTTGAGTTGGTTGTTCAAGGTTCAATAACAGTGAATAGAACTGAGAGTAAATTAAACTGGTCTTTAAAACTAATTAAAACAAGCGTTTCCTGGGTTTCTGACTTCGTCTGCAACTCTGCCTCTTGCCTGACACGACCCATGTACTCTCGTACACGACCCCTGTCACACGGCCCGTGTAGTCTCCTACACGGTCCGTGTCAGACTCGAGTGAAACTGTAGTTGTCTGGTTTCTGTGCTGATTGATTCCGTATAGGGTGAACTGACCATACCTGATGTTTCTAAACCTCAACTCTCGTTTGTTGGCTTAATAAACTCGATAATGGAAATACAATTCAATCCTCTTAGGGTTCTAACCTAAACTCTCGTTCGTTGGTTTGAATGACCTAAGTTACTTGTTTGGTTTACTAAAGGTATTCACAATCTCTCGATTGCTGAAAAGTTCACCTCTCGGTTACTAATTAGTCTTCCCTCTCGGTTCATCGACTTACCTCAAATACTTTGGTCTGGTTGAAAGATCAAATTGGACGCAGTACCTTGTTAGACGTGGCCAAGCCTAATGGTAAGAACCAAATAATAATCGAACAACGCAGATAAGCAATAAAATTCACACGCAAACAAGCAAACACAAAATATCAAACATAATCAAACAACTAACAGTAAACAAAGTATTCGACTACATCATAACCCAAGAAACTAAAGTAATTACTCAAGCATAGTTCTCAAAACAGAAAAGTAAAGATAGAATAAGCAATTCATGACAAGACCACAAAATACGAAGAAGATTCGTCGGGATTCTCTCGATTTTCTCCTCTCTACTTCGTCTCCTAGTCAGTTGGTGTAAAACTCTCCTAGGGTTTGTGTTATGTCCGAATTGTTTTTTTTTCTGGCCCAAGGGGTCGTCCTTTTATACTCCATAACCGCCCTCTTTTAATTAGGCATCAATCTGAAAACTTAGATTAACTGCCGGATTTGTCTGACAAGGGCCGTGTAAGAGTTGACAAGGGCCGTGTGCCTGTGTCTCTTGTCCGGGTCGTGCAGCGCTAGCATGAGAGGTCGAGTAGGGTATGACACGGTCCGTGTGGATTGTGACTCGGCCCGTGTGGGAAGTCCAGATTGCTGGATTTCACCCTTTCTTCGCCCGTTTCCTACAATAAACAAATAAAAGCGCAGCAGTACCATATTCTATAGATAATCAATGCAATAAACATGATTTTACTGTTTTGGACACAGGTTTTGGTACAAGATTAGGTCGGAAATGTAGCTAAAATAACAAGATATCTTGGTTTACTAAAGGTATTCACAATCTCTCGATTGCTGAAAAGTTCACCTCTCGGTTACTAATTAGTCTTCCCTCTCGGTTCATCGACTTACCTCAAATACTTTGGTCTGGTTGAAAGATCAAATTGGACGCAGTACCTTGTTAGACGTGGCCAAGCCTAATGGTAAGAACCAAATAATAATCGAACAACGCAGATAAGCAATAAAATTCACACGCAAACAAGCAAACACAAAATATCAAACATAATCAAACAACTAACAGTAAACAAAGTATTCGACTACATCATAACCCAAGAAACTAAAGTAATTACTCAAGCATAGTTCTCAAAACAGAAAAGTAAAGATAGAATAAGCAATTCATGACAAGACCACAAAATACGAAGAAGATTCGTCGGAATTCTCTCGATTTTCTTCTCTCTACTTCGTCTCCTAGTCAGTTGGTGTAAAACTCTCCTAGGGTTTGTGTTATGTCCGAATTGTTTTTTTTCTGGCCCAAGGAGTCGTCCTTTTATACTCCATAACCGCCCTCTTTTAATTAGGCATCAATCTGAAAACTTAGATTAACTGCCGGATTTGTCTGACAAGGGCCGTGTAAGAGTTGACAAGGGCCGTGTGCCTGTGTCTCTTGTCCGGGTCGTGCAGCGCTAGCATGAGAGGTCGAGTAGGGTATGACACGGTCCGTGTGGATTGTGACTCGGCCCGTGTGGGAAGTCCAGATTGCTGGATTTCACCCTTTCTTCGCCCGTTTCCTACAATAAACAAATAAAAGCGCAGCAGTACCATATTCTATAGATAATCAATGCAATAAACATGATTTTACTGTTTTGGACACAGGTTTTGGTACAAGATCAGGTCGGAAATGTAGCTAAAATAACAAGATATCTTGGTTTACTAAAGGTATTCACAATCTCTCGATTGCTGAAAAGTTCACCTCTCGGTTACTAATTAGTCTTCCCTCTCGGTTCATCGACTTACCTCAAATACTTTGGTCTGGTTGAAAGATCAAATTGGACGCAGTACCTTGTTAGACGTGGCCAAGCCTAATGGTAAGAACCAAATAATAATCGAACAACGCAGATAAGCAATAAAATTCACACGCAAACAAGCAAACACAAAATATCAAACATAATCAAACAACTAACAGTAAACAAAGTATTCGACTACATCATAACCCAAGAAACTAAAGTAATTACTCAAGCATAGTTCTCAAAACAGAAAAGTAAAGATAGAATAAGCAATTCATGACAAGACCACAAAATACGAAGAAGATTCGTCGGAATTCTCTCGATTTTCTCCTCTCTACTTCGTCTCCTAGTCAGTTGGTGTAAAACTCTCCTAGGGTTTGTGTTATGTCCGAATTGTTTTTTTTCTGGCCCAAGGGGTCGTCCTTTTATACTCCATAACCGCCCTCTTTTAATTAGGCATCAATATGAAAACTTAGATTAATTGCCGGATTTGTCTGACAAGGGCTGTGTAAGAGTTGACAAGGGCCGTGTCAGAGTTGACAAGGGCCGTGTGCCTGTGTCTCTTGTCCGGGTCGTGTAGCGCTAGCATGAGAGGTCGAGTAGGGTATGACACGGTCCGTGTGGATTGTGACTCGGCCCGTGTGGGAAGTCCAGATTGCTGGATTTCACCCTTTCTTCGCCCGTTTCCTACAATAAACAAATAAAAGCGCAGCAGTACCATATTCTATAGATAATCAATGCAATAAACATGATTTTACTGTTTTGGACACAGGTTTTGGTACAAGATTAGGTCGGAAATGTAGCTAAAATAACGAGATATCAAAATGCACATGGTCTCCATGTGATTCAAAACTTAGATGGAGGATGATCTTTTGTTGTAATAACACGAGTATTAAATAGTTGGATGGCTTGAATTCCAACTTTACTAAAAAAAAATTACTCAGACAATAGGGAAAACTTCAATGAAAATGTTAAAGGATATTTTGATGGATTAATAGAGTAGAACTATGGTGTTCTTAAACTCACCAAATGATCTTTTGGTGAGCTTAAGTCGAAAACATATTGAATTGGACTTCAAACAACGAATTCAAACTATTAAAATTGTTCTACTTCATGAGTGATACGCTTATATACAAAATTTATAATTTTTTTATTTAACTATGAAACTTTATGTGGAACCAAATTTGAAAATTTTGTGTCTACAAAATTTTAAATCATTACGTCGTACATTTAAAGAAGAAATGTCATTAATATAGAGCCATGAAATTAAACATGGGAACTACCTCTAATCAATTGTTACGTGATTAAGTTTTCAATCATAACAATGAACATGCAATTTCTACGTGATTAAGTTTTCACTTTTCAACCAATTTAGTATAATTTCAGTAGTGAAATAGATAGCACTCTATGGCAAAAATAAGAACTTTTATGTTAAGAGTTGTTTAAGAAACAAGATGCGTTGTGCAAACAGACGTGTTAATAGAACTGATTTGTTTAAAGTATTACTGTCAATAATAAGTTAGTGTGAGTTACGTTTACCCTATGTAAGAGAATAAATATAGTTAGTATTATGATGTTTTGAAATGTGCTTTAAGTCTTCAGAAAGTAATTTAATGTGTTTTGAGAATAGAATATATATATATATATATATATATATATATATATATAGTTAAATGTGTTTTGTGCCTCAGATGATTGCCTTCAATTTAGATGGATCAAAATTACATCACTGTCGAATAAAGATGAACACACTACATTAGTGTTACTAATTTATAATTAATTGGAATCATCAATATCCAAGTATTTTCAGGCCTTTATTAGAAAGTAGAACTTAATTTGATCACGCGCATTAGTTGTTGTCGGTTCTAATTATTAAATAACAGTAATTAAACATTTTTCTACTCAATATATTGTTGGCAGTTAAACTGCCAACCTTCAATTTTTTTTTATTAAAGAACAGTAATACTTTTTTTTGTGAAAAAGTGAAAAGTAATTATACTTGTTACCATACAAATATAAATAATGGTTTTTTTAAAGGAGTGAGTCTGCCATGGATTTTTTTAATAAGCTTTCTTTTTACCTGTACATGACATTTTTTTTTTTGTTATGTATCTTAACGAAAAACAAGAGAAAAAAAATAATTATCAAAATAAGTTATATTATTTGTTATTGTCATATTATGGCTATTATTATTGTTACATGGATTATCTTCTTCTCCCTGTAATTTATATATATATATATATATATATATATATATATATATATATTTTAAATAGATAATAGAATCATGTTTACTTAAATGAGATTATTAAATGAAAAATAACATTTCTTATATGATATAAACAATAGAAAAAAAAATGAAGACATTACCAATCAATTATCAATCAATTAAAAAATTTCTTAAATGACATTTAAAAAATAAAAAGAAATCAAGACCAAAAGAAGGCAGATTAAATAGATTTGCGGTGAGTACGTATCTAAATAAATTTAGACTCTTACACGTAAAAGAACATAAAAAAGATGCATAGAAAAAAAGACATACTATTTGATTGAAATGTTGATATTCATGAAATTTCATCTTTTAATCACTTTCGTTGGCTGATCAGGACACCTACGTGCTTAATACAAGAACAGAGTTCCGTAAAATTAAACTTGTATTGTGTCCATGTGTTGCAATGCCGAAATTTTCATTCATAGGAAAATGAAAATAAAAATAAAAATAGAAAATATTGTGTGAAAAATTCAAAAATCAAAAGGCAGGAACACATCTCAAATCCGGGATAAAAAAAAATAAAAATACTCATGGGATGCCTTTAGCCATCCAAATCGGAAAAAAAGAAAAAAAGAAAAACAAGTGGACCACCCTGACCCATCCCAACCAAAAAAATGAAAATAAAATAAAATAAAGGATATCCCATGACCCATCCCAACCATTAATTCCTTCTCAGCGCATCTCCATAGTGAAAGCAAGAGACTCGACAAACATCTCCATAGTGAAAAAACTGAAAGTCTAACTAAACCAAAAATTAAAAGAAAAATCTGGATCCGGATCTTGATTAGTCTCACAATAAAAATTAAACAAAGAGGGAGTTGTTTATATATAACATTTTATGTGTGTGTGAAGCACCTGTGGAGAGAGGAGAGAGGAGAAAGCATACAAAATACAAATTCACCCACGTGGAGAGATAAAAGATAGAAGAGAGATAGTGTTGGGAACAAATTATTAATTCACTTATACATAATTTTGATTTAGGGTTTAGAGTTTAGGGTTTAAGCTGTTGTTCTTTAGTTTAAATTATGAATTCTAAAAAAAAAAAATACTTTCTTGGAACTGTAGAGGGTTGGGAGATCCGGCAAAATGTAAGGTAGTATGTGAGGTCATTCGGAAGTCGCGTTGCGATGTTTGTATGATGCAAGAAACAAAAATCTCAATGAAATGACTTTTAATTATGTTGTGAGGTTTCTTCCATCATTTTTTAATTTTGATTGTGCTTACAACTTAGCTATTGGCAAGAGGGGGTCAGCTAGTTGCTTGGAAGAAGCAGTTAATTAATTCATGGGCCACATGTCATACTTTGATAGTAGTTTTAAAAAATAAAAATAAAAACAGAAGAAACTATATATGTCTTATACTACTGTTTACGGCTCCAGTGTAGATTGTGAGAAACTGGGGTTCATTGAGGATATTTATAGAGTGGCAGACAAGATGCAAGGTCTGTGGATTATGTCCGGAGATTTTAATTTAGTCCGTTGGTTAGTAGATAGAACAGGAGATTTCGAGGATTTGCACTCATGGATTCCTTCGATGATTACATCCGTCAGATCGGACTAATGGATATTCAACTCAAAAACCGACTCTACACATGGTCTAGCAAGAGACCTTCTCCAACCTTTTCAAGATTAGACCGGGTATTTACATCTACGGAGATGTCCTTAAAGTACCCGATAATTACGTTGGAAGCTCTAGAAATAGTGGTATCTGATGATGTCCCGATGCTATTGTCGTGTAGGAATCATGCCACAGTATCTAGGAGGTACAAAATTGAGACATTTTGGCTAAAATATGATGTACCTAGACATATGGTTCAGGCCTTATGGAGCACTTTTGAAGGCCGACCTCAAGCAAGTCTTAATAAATTTCAGCATAATACAAACCTCCTACAGCGGGCTCGGGCACTATGGCACAAGGAAGGATTTAGTGACATGGAAAGGCAACTTGAATATTGCAAAAAGGTAGTTCTGTTTTGTGATACAAATGAAGAAAAAAGAAGATTAGCGAGGTATGAATTCCGATTGAGATGTCCAATAAAAGAGAGAGCTTTTGAACTAGCAAATAACCTTGAGGAGAAATGGCATCAACGGTCGAGAAGCAATTGGCTAATGCAGGAAAACAAGAACACACGATTCTTTCATGCATGTGCATCAGCTAGGATAAACAAAAACTTGGTTCTTTAGATTACCCATCAAGGTATGACAGTTACAGATCAAACTAGCATCATTCAACTCTTTTACAGTAACCTAAAGGATCACTTGGGTCTTGGGCACTTCGGTACAATACTCTAATTAAAAAAGATAGGCCCTGCCAATTTTTGTTGGTGCATGTGACAATGTTCACTCCTGTTAAGAAGAAAACAAGTTTCAGAGATTGCAGCAGGTTGATCTAATTATGTACAAAGAAACTTGAGACCTTTGCTGTATCTGTATGCAATGCACTAAGAATGTTTGGGTCTCTATTATTGCTAGCTAATTTTAGTTGGACTATATATTAATCATAGAGTTTCATGCTGATATGCTTTTGTCCTCTGAGATGGGATGTTTTAGATCTTAACTTCTTTTTTCTTCTTATTTGGAAGAAATATGATAGAGACTGACATCTGTTTACCATGGAACAACCAACCTGTTCATACAATTTTTTAAGTATTAACCCTTGATTACTTAGAAAAACCTAAAAAAGTTGTTGCATTAATTGTGAAACTTAATTGGGAAAGGTTAAATGAGTACCGTACTGATTTGGAATAATTTGTGCAGATATCTCTGAATTGGATAACTGGAATATATGGGTAGGCATACACACACATTTATATTAACACAACATCTTTAATTTTTTTTTATTAATTTTAATATAATTGATGTAATTTTTTATTGTACTTTTAGTTTATTATTGTAATCGTAAGTTGAATACAAAATTATACATGATAATTTGTCTTCAATATGTTTTTTTTATACAAGTAATCATGTCATTTTCTTAGTGATTTTTGCATAAAAACAGAAGATAAAATGTTAATAGACAAAACAATTTTTGTAAATAGTAGATTGTTACAAAGTTGCATAAAATAAATTTATATATATAATGTTGATAGATTTTAGTAATATAATAAAATCATTCAATGTTGTAATTTTCTTAAAAAATCTTAAAGATTTGATTAAAATAAATAATGAACACTTATTTTTTGATAACAGAAGGTTTAGAAACAGATTTTATAGTAACTTTTAAGGAACAAATTTTAAAAATAATATATGAGAGAGAAACATATTTTAAACAAAATAACATACTTTATAAAACATAATTCTTAAGGAAAAATTATATAATAATATATGAGAGAGAATCAATTTTTAAAGGAAACACTTAATGAAGGATAAAATTGTCTTTATAGTAAAATATTTTGATAATGTTGTGTTAATAAAAAAATGAGTTGTTTTAATATCATCACCCGAATATATATTCAATTGTTGTATTGCATTCAATGCAATGAAGATTTTCTGCTTTGTTTTGCTGCAACAATATACCTGAACACAATTAGGAAGATATTTTTCCTTAAATAATCAACCAATCCCAATATAAACTTCATTAATTGTCAATATTATAAAATTATTGTTGCCATGCATTCATACTAGGGCCACCAACTTAGGGCTGTAAATGAGCCGAATTTGAGCGAGTTACTCCCAATTCGTACTCAGCTTATTTAGTTAATGAGAGTTATGAATTTGAGCGATTTTGTACAGCCCTACACCAACTGGTCCCGCATATGATGCTCCCAGCCAACTTTGAATGTTCATCCAATCTACAATTTATTCTTTTGGGTACGGTATAACTTTTTCATATTGTAGGATTCTACTTTTCGCGATGACAAATTAGACTAGCGAATTATTACATGAAACTCTGCAAAAAAAAAAAAAAATAGCAATTTTCATGCGCCAATGCCCAATTGGAAATTTGATCTCCAGGGAATTTTATCACAGTAAAGAAAAATAAAACCAATTTCAGCAACATGGTACAGAATCATAAATTAATTGGGTTCACTTCTGTACTGTTTTGTCTGTTTTGAGCTTATTCTAACAGTTGAGTTGTAGTTAGGCTCGGTACTGTGCTACACTGAAAGTCTGAAACCATTGCAAAATTAGGTTGGCACAATAATCTAGATTAGTACGTACTTGAATAATTTCAAATTTAAGTATGTACTTTATCATTGTTGTTGTTTAGTACCCAACCAAAAGTTCCAATTATTGTTCGGATGACATTATTTAAAAAATATTTGTTTCACTATGTACTATGCATCTTTGCATGTATAGCATTAGCATATATGTATAATATATGCTTTACAAAATATCATATAATATAGTTCCTATAACTGCTAAAAGATTAACCTTTTTATAATTTCTGGTAGTCTTGTACTGGCTCCTTGTGGTTTCCACCTCAGGCAGGCTGGGCCCAGTTCAACTTTAACTCGGTTGGGCTACATGGGCTTATTTAATTTGAATTTTGTATTCCGGACCAGTGTAAAGACCCAACTCTAATGGCAATTGTATATATGTAGTATATGTAAACGGGCTGTTAAACTTGCAAATATCAAATCCAAGTCCAAAGAATAATTAATACATAAATTAAGAAAATAAAAATAACAACTTGTACAATTTTCAAATTAAGTTGGTTACAATTTATTTCATTCCAGGCATTTAACCCTTCATCCCAATCTGAAGAAGTTAAATAGAACTAGCCAGGCAACAGCATTAACTAAAGTTCTTTCATGCAAATTGTAAACCTTGTTGGGGGAAAAACATAGTTTGTTATTTCTCAGACTCTAAGGGCATATTTGCAAGAATTATATTGTTACGAAGTTTAATAGTTTTCTTCCCTTCCAGAGTTCCAGTCACTAAATTCTTTATCATAGTGAGGAAGTTATAATATTTAATTATTTATACATTCTTTCTTGACAACAACAACAATAATAATATCAATAAACGAGAAATGATTATTTATAAGGTCAGTGAATTGAATTTATCGTTGAAGTTCCAAATTTTTATCACCAAGGAGTCAAGCACCCCCATAGCTGCATAAACATGGCAGTTAAATTTACAATCATCAAATCCAATTTCAAATAAAAATAATACACAAAGCAAGCACAAAACAAGGTTCCTTGAGTTATAATAGTGAGCTTGACATTGCAAATTATATCGCAATTTGCTAAGGTAGTATGAGGCCTACAACTTAGCAAATCACATACTTTTGCCATAAATAAGCAATACAAGCTCAACTTTATTTTGATCCAAGTTGGAAGGAAAAAAACACAACCAAATATTATTCATTACATAATAACAAACTTCTAAAACACAGTGCTCCGGGCTGATTGATGATGTATGCAATTCAACTGTGTGAAAGACCTGCGATATGAAATTGAGCACAGATTTTTCAATCGGAGAGTTTTAAGAAAACTTGAAAAGAAATGTAAAACAGAGGTTATTTTATACCGATTACATCCAATAAACTAATTTATAATCTATAAAAATCTAGAAGGTAAACTTCAAAGAAATAGCATGGTGGAATTACAACATGGTCTAATAAGTTTGAGCGTATTCACAATAGCAAAACAATTTAAAACTAATTTGTTGCAATATAATAGATAGATGATGGTAATTTAAAACTTATTAGTGGCAGAACTTATTTATTGCAAAAACATACAACATAGATTTTGCAAAAATAAAATAAAATAACAAAAGCAGTTATTTTGTTGTTTCACAAGCTCTTGTAATCTCATTACATAAAATATTCATAATGAAAAAAATAAATAAATGACAGTGGAGTAGATGTTGCATGCAGAAACAAAAAAAATTCAAATAGTGAATAAATAAGTAGAATAGTTAAAATCATAAAGAAGCTAATTCTAGTTCAGTTTCATAAGCAAATAAAAAATAATTAAGGACACAACAATTTATTTATATATTTTGACACATTAATAAGTCGCACAGATCCTCAAATTTATCTCAAGTAACGGACAAAAATATATATAAGTGGAGGCATACCTTGCGCTCAAATGATTGAATGTGATATTGGCTACCAGCTAGAAAACACGACAGTTAAAATGAAATAGTTGGTGAGTTCCTTTAGCTAAACCCCCAAAGTTTACATGCATATCTGCGCAGCCCATCCATGTGAGGGAAAAGAGGTGCTCCATGCCCTTTGGGACCTCCACTAGCTGTTCCAGTCCCCACAACCAAATCTTTTCGAGGCTAGCCATGGTACCCTGCTTCATCTCCACTTGAATCAGATTAGGCATTAGTGCCAAATCCAGTCTCTTCAATTTAGGAAACCACCCTGTCTGAAAAACTAATTGTTGTCCTTCATATGCTCTTCTGAGGATCAAGAGCGTGAGGTTTCTGCAATGAGAAAGAGATGATAGAGTATCATTTTGGAGTTGAGACCATCCAAGCCATAGCGTTTGGATACTATCTCCATATATTTTGAATGTAGGCGATTCAAGGATGGTTTCTTTCAATTTCCCAAAGAGACATAACTTTTGAAGTTGTGGGAGATTTAGGCCTTCCAATTGGAGAATCTCTTCCTCATTGCTTGCAATAATAGATAAGAAGGAAAGGAAACTCATCTTTGATAATGATTTGCACAACTCTACTGAGTGTTTTTCTTTCACATTCCTTATCCGGAAGCTTCTCAGTTGAGTTAAATTACCCACTTCTCTTACTACCATAGCATTTGATTCTAATGATTATATAGTCTGGAGATCTTTCAGGTAAAATATGCCCTTGGGTAAAGTGATTCCCGTACGAGACCAAAATGACCTAAATGTAGGATCTACCAAAACATCAGCAAATAGATGCCGTAACCTTTTTAGCTCTGCTATGCCGTCTGGTAGATTTCGTATTTTGGAACGGCAGAGATCGAGTGTTTGCAAGTAGTAAAGTTTCTTTATAGATTTTGGTAAAGATTTAACCTTTGTGTTTCTGAGACCCAAGTTATGGAGATTGAACAAAGCCCCAATTGCATTTGGAACCGTTTCAATTGGCAAGCCTTCTAAATCCACAACAGTAAGATACCTGGACCCGGCAAAAATCATGGATATCAAAGGAGATGAGGGCACAACATTTTCAACTGACAAAAAGGTTTTGAGTTTTGGTAGACAAACATCATGCTTGACCGTATCCCTTAGATTGATTATTGAGAGCCGACGAGTAGAACTATCGGCATTTTCTGACTTGTTATCCTCTTGCATCAATCCAAAATTTTCGTTTTTGCATAAAGAGATGGCCAACTCTCTCAATGTATCATGCATTTGGCACCTCTTCACTCGACCAAAACAATTTTTTTGCACCACTTGTAACATGCTACGATGTATGAGTTCCATGAGATAACCCTCTGCCACCTCTTCTAATGTGCTTGTTCCTTTTTGTTCTATAAAACCCTCGGCTATCCAAAGCCTTATAAGTTTTTTTCTTCGAAGGGAAAAATCCTCAGGAAACAAACTACAATGTAGAAAGCAATTCTTCAGGTATTTTGGAAGGCACTTGAAGCTTAGATTAAGAATAGTTTTCAAGTTATTCAATCTCCCAAGTAAGTTGATCATGTACACGTCTCCATTCAGATTCCGTTTTCTCAGACCAAGATAACACGCCACCCAATGAAACAAGTGCCAATGGCAACCCATCACACTTCAAAACAATCTTTGATGCCCACTTTTTCAAAGGAGGAGGGCATTCATGGTTTCGTTCAAGGCGAAACGCCTTTCTACAAAACAAATCCCACGATTCCTCTTGTAATAAAGGTTTTAATTCTAGCCTATTGTTTTCTAGAGAAATGTTAGCTACCTCAGCCATTCTGCTAGTAATCACAATATGGCTGCCTAGATGGCTATCAATAAGTGTGTCGCTTAAATCCAGAAATAGTTGTGGATCCCACATATCATCTAAAACAATTAGGTATTTCTTTTCTGTCAAGGTATTCCTCACACATTCTTTTAATCCTCTCATATCCATGTTGATTGAATTATTCTGCCCTTGTTTGCAAATTTGAGAGATTATATTTTGGAGAAGATTTTCCATGGTGCAAGATTGAGAGATATTAATCCAAGCATGACAATCAAACTTGTCTTTCTCTCTTTTGAAAATATTAGTAACAAGGGTTGTTTTGCCAACACCACCCATTCTCCAAACAGATATTATAGAGAGTTTCAGATTCTTAGAGTCTAGCCAACTTGTCAACTTTGCCCTATTTTTTTCGATTCCCACAATTTGATCTTCATCAATGAAAAGCGCAGATTCAGCCATATCCTGTGATAACTGTTTTGAAAAGTTATAGTTCTTGCCATTTTTCATATCTATGTTTAACAACCATCGTTCTTTCATCTCTGCAAGGTTCTTAAGGCTTTTCTCTGCTTGAAGCAGTTGAGAGGCAATTTGTTTAAAGGCAATCAATAACTTTGGCTCTTTAAATGCTTTTGTTACATAAAATGATACTCCACCAAACTTCTTGTTACCAATTAGGCACGCAAATTCAAGCACAATATCTTCAATATGATTTGCTAACTTTTGTACCTCTTTTATCCAGGCTACTAGAGATTTGTCGCTTGAATGGTCTATTTCTATCTCATCAAGGAATCCTTGCATCACGCGAAGTTCACTACTAATGTTATTCATGTTTGCTACGAGGTTTGTGTAAGTTGAGCGAAGCTCTAAAACTTTAGATGTTGCTAGGTTCACTACTTCTTTAGCCAAGGTTTCTCCAAGGACCTTGAGAGCTGCAAAAATGGCCGCCTCTGCCATGCTCGATTAATTCGCTTCAAATGTACTTCTTATTTATATGTTCATCCGTGAGCTGTTTGAAGCAAATATCAAGATTAGCCAATTTTTTAAAAATTTCAATTTTCTTTATTATTGATAATTGATTGCCTATTCTTAAAAATTAATAATATTATTCTAAATGTATGCAATGGTAAGTATTTTTGGAATTTCGGGTAAGGAATCAATTGGTGATGCCACTATGATAAAATGATCAGTTTTTTTGCAGCAAATTATTGCAACAGATAAAACGAGATGAATTAGATTAATTGTAATAAATGTTATTTATTGTAACCTATTATTTCTATTGCAACCAATTAATTGGGTGCCCAAAAAAAAGTTTCTACTAAAATTATTGCTATTGAA
>CAXKVW010000911.1:0-39868 GCA_964058825.1 Carex arenaria
TCATGCATGATGTACATACTGCTTAATTATATATATACAATACCCCTACATATGGTTTACAAGTATGTTTGGCTAGCTCTAGTATTTTCATTCTATTATCCAGATATTTTAGCTAATTATATATGTATATTAAAATTTGATTGAATTTTTAAAATTGTTTGTATGGTTTAACCACCCTCATAAAATACCAAATCTGTATATAATTTAGTGGTTAATTAGAATTTCATTTTGTAGCTGTAGAGACTTGAGTTCAAATCTCAACTGCCACACATTATGTATTTTGTATTTTAACCTTCTCAATTTAAATTTTAATTCTAGGTCTTCTCCCAATGGAATACCCATGTTTTAGGTAATTAATTTTCACATAAAGGTTAAAATTGGTAATTTTACAAATATTCGAGGTGATAGCTTTTGTACTTTTTTCAACGGTTTTGTTAAGTCATAATTAATTTGTTTAGGTAATAAAATGTCTTATCCCGTTCTAAAAGTCATAGCATGCTGTCAAATTAAGACCTAATTACTGTATCATGGCTTTTTGTTTTCCTTGATTAATTAATCCCATGGAAATGGATCTTAATTTTGTTGTTTAATTTTATCAAGTGTGCAGCAACAAAAACTCATAATTTCCATGGCTCGTACAAACTACAACAAAACTCGTAATTTCCATGGCTCGTACAAACTACAACAAAACTCGTAATTTCCATGGCTCGTACAAACTACAACAGTACACAAAACGCAACCATACATGGTCCGAAAAGCTAATGAAACACGGCTATACGACCATATCAGCGAGTGTTGTGTATGAATAGGGGGTACTTTGTGCATGGTTGCCGAACCATATATGTATTGAACTAATATACATGGTTAACTAAATCCAACTGTGTCAGATCACAAAAAAGGAGCGCTGAAATTGTTGGCTTGTACACAGTCGTGTTAACCATGTGCAATGACTAGCGTTAATTATATACACGGTTTCTACAAGTCATCCGTGTATTATTTTGGTCACCATACACGGATTGTTGTTTAGAACCGTGTATGATTTCTTTTTCTTAACGATTTACAATTGGCTAGCACTCATATTTGTCAGCCATTAAACATAATTACACATCCATAATTCAATAAATATTCATTCAACACTCAACAAACATAAATTAATTACACATCACAGCATTCAGGAAATAATCAATCATATTCATTCAACATTCAACAAACATAAATATTCAACACAACATACAAAAATCAATCATATCCATTCAACATTCGATAAATAAATACAATTCACATCCATAATATACATTACACATACAATTTACATATTCAACATTTCATCAAAAGAGCCTATGAGAGCTACTAATTAAAATGAAAAGTCGAAACCCAAATATCTCAAGCTAATAAGAAAATAAAATAAAAAATTAAAGAAAACATAACCTAGCATTTTAGCCTTGCCATAAACCTAAAGAGACATCGGTATTATATATGAAACTCTAAGAGAGAAGTGAAGAGAGAGTTGGAGAGACCAGTCGAGGAGTTAAGAGTATAAAGAAGGAGAAGAGACCAAGAATTTAAGAGTTATTTGATTGGATGCAGAGCGGTGGAGTTGTTGAGAATTATTAAAGACAGGGATACATTCGAAGAGGTGTCAAAAAAGTATAAAACCTAACTATTAATCTACACGGTTCAAATAAAACAACCATGCATGTATCCACGAGGATACCGATATTGTTAAAAGAAATTTATCTATTTTCCAAAAATTTAATTTCTAATTCTAAAAAATAAAAAAATTGATACATGAAGCCTGTGGGCCAGTCTTTTATAGAGGTTGACAAAAGATACAGCAGGAATTTTTTTTTTCTTTTTTTTTTACCTTCGATCTACCTTTTTGTGTACTTGAAGTGTAGTTAATAAAAGACATCATCATGTATGATGGTTAACAAATCACTTTAAGTGGGGCCCATGTGGGGTATAGTCCACAAACTAAAGAGCAAAGTTATCATATTCCATGGACCCCACATGTCATGTATATACCAAGTGCAAAAATGACAGTTACCGCATATATTTTTAAACTAAAGAGCAAAGTTATCATATTCCATGGACCCCACATGTCATGTACGTATATACCAAGTGCAAAAATGACAGTTACCGCATATATTTTTGTTTGTGTTTTGTCTCAGCTCTTTACTAAGATCAACATCAAAGTAAAGAAATTTTTGATCTCAACTTGTTAAAAAAGAAGATTATCATTATTAATCCTTTTTCTCTTTTTAAAACGTGGCACATTAGTATAGGCCTCTATTTTATTATTTTATTTTAGAGGAGATTTCATGTGTACCCCTCATAAACTTCAAAATTACGAATTTCTTCGTCTAAAGTTTTAAATTATATATTTCCCCTTCTAAACTTCAAAAACTCACAAATTTATCCATTTTATTGTCTCTTATATTATAACTTATTCTAAATTTATAAAATACTCATTTTACCAATTATTAAAAGAATATAAATCCCATCGAACTCAAATTTGAATATGAACAGTTCATCTACCGTCCGAACTACTTTTAGATTTTTAAACGAAAGATCAGCACGAATCTTGATGCAAATATGCATGCATATTGAAACGACATGCACATATCTTAATGTGATACGCGCTGATCGGAATTGCTTTAAGATTTGTGCACGTCAGATCATCACATATATTGAAGCGATGCGCACAGATCGGACGGTAAAGGAACCCCTCATACTCAAATTTGGGTCCGATGGGCTTTATAATAAAGGATAAAATAGCTATTTTAAAAATTTAGAATGAGTTTTAATATAAAAATAATAAAATGGATAAATTTGTGAGTTTTTAAAGTTTAGATGGTGAAATAGGTAATTTTAAACTTTAGATGGAGGACAACGTAATTTGAAGTTTTTGAGGGGTATACGTGAAATTCCCCCTTTATTTTGAAAAAAAAGGATGTCCGGCCCGACTAAGCAAGTCCGACAAATGATGGATTGAAATTTCATGGGGATTTCAGAAAAGAAAATTATGTTGATTGAAATCCGACCCGATCGCATAATATAATTGAACATATATCTTTTTGTAAATTTTGAAGGACTAGTTTTTTTTATCAACGTAACTTTAAAAATAAATCATGTTTATAAATTTTGTATTTAGTTTATATTTTATTTTGTTTACGATAATTTGTTTATTTTTTATAGTACTGATAAATAATGTTCCTATTGTGAGTTTAAAATATATTGTATTTGATTATATAAAATGTTATTGTATGAATATTATAACTTTTATTATGAACTTCATTTATGTTATAATTTTTGGATTATGTCATATTTTTTTATAGTTAGTAATGACTTATGCTTTTATCTATATGATATTTCTGTCAATATAGTTCGAAAAATCCGCATAATCTGACTGCTTAAAATAATACAAGTTTAAAGGATTTTAATTTGTGATCGTTGATTATAAATTGAAAGTGTCATAATCCAACTATGAGTCACGTTAAAAACGTAAACAAAACCCGATTAACCTAATTAACCCGTACCTATATATTCATAATTTCCTAACTGATATCTTCAAAAATATTGCTCAAATTAGAAAAATAAAATTGTAGATGTGTTCTTCATTTTTTAAATATCATGTGTATCTATTTTAGGTCGATTTGTAATTTCTCAAATTAAACTTGTTATTAGTTTCGACAGTATTTTTCTAAAATATCAAGTGGATACATCATAAAAAGTTGGTTGTATGTTAGATAATTTTTAACTAAATTACCTATATATATATATATATAGAAGATTGTTTTGTTTATAATGAGTGTTGTATGAGCAAAAAATTGGTCATTAGTTTAAGCTAAAAAATATAATGTTTTGTTGAGTTTTGTTAATGTATTAGTGCAAGTATATATTTCAGCTGAAATATGAGGTTAATTAAATTACAATTAAAATTGCCAATTGGTGAAATTTTAATAATTTATAATTCAACATAATTAATTGAAATCTCCCAACATCTATTTAATTAAGTGCAAGAAGGTTTGAGTCATTTAATTAATGAGCCACTCAACATTTGCCCCCATAAAGGATAAAATTTGTGAACTCTTCGTGCAGGGTTCACATTGAGAACCGGATCACCTGCTCTTCGTAAATAGAAAATTGCTACTCTTATGAGTCTGAAGAAAATTTTGATATTTAAATATTGAATATAATTTTGCCTCATACTCATTTCGAACTCATATATCAGTAACTTTAGAAACATAAATTTCTTGTTCACAGAAACAGAAGATTCAATTCCCACCTTGGGCCTAATTAAACTTCTTTCAGAAATTACCTACTCCTAAAGTCACTGACTTTAGAAACATAAATTTCTTGTTCACAGAAGCAGAAGATTCAGTTCCCACCTTGAATCTAATTAAACTTCTTTCAGAAATTACCTACTCCTAAAATCACTGACTTTATAAATATAAATTCCCTGTTCACATAAGCACAAAATTCAGTTCTCACATTGGGGCCTAATTAAACTTCTTTCAAAAATTACCTATCAAACAAAAGAGAAGAGAGGTCCACATAAAATATAAATAAAGGTAAATTAAATGGGGTACTAAATAATTAACTTGTGGCGTGTGAAAGTGGCGGTCAAATCAAGGTGGTGATATCAAGAAATGTATTAGTGAAAGGGATAATTTGTTATGAGTCTCTATTCGTTGTCCATATCAAAGGCATTTAAAAGAATCCAACCGAATCAAATTTAATCCATGTCGAATTTGAATTAATTTCAAATTAAA
Source organism: Carex arenaria (assembly GCA_964058825.1). Classification (NCBI taxonomy): domain Eukaryota; kingdom Viridiplantae; phylum Streptophyta; class Magnoliopsida; order Poales; family Cyperaceae; genus Carex; species Carex arenaria. The sequence continues at coordinate 4,776 of CAXKVW010000911.1, forward strand.
CTGGTTCGAAACCGAATCAAATTTAATCCATGTCGAATTTGAATTAATTTCAAATTAAACTGGTTCGAAATTGAGGTAAGATTTTGAACTAAAAAAAAAAAAGAGTTGGAGTTTAATTTAGTGCGATTCGAACTAGTTTTGAACCAAACTGGTTCGACATTGAAGCAGGGTTTAGAACTAAAAAGAAGAGTTTTGAATCAATCAAGAATCATTCAGTTTGAGTTTGATTCGAATCGATTTCGAACTGAACTGGGTTTGATTTGTTTTAGAACCGAGCTAGCTTGATTTGTTTCGAACATAATTTTTTTTCGAATCGAACTCAATTGAATTACGAGCTATTTGTGCACCCTGTATCATATTGAAAAAATCTTTTATTTATATTTATAAAATTTAATTTAATTAATCTTTATTAATTTTATTAATTTTTGCCATGTGAGCCGTTTGCATCACCTGACAATTACGTTTAACCATTGACATGACCTCTACTGTATTTTCATGAATGCCCAAGTACTTATCTTAATGACATGACCTCTACTGTATGTTCATAGATTTATTATCTAATAATAATAATAATAATAATAATAATATGAAATATCTTGTTTACATTAAATTAACCTCCAGTTGGACCTCCTTTGTAAGAAGTACAGATAATAGTTATTAACAAGTTCCCCATGTGGTAGAGTATATATATTATAGTAAGGCTTAGGTGCTATTGTGCTACGGTATTAAAAGTCTATGTATAAATTTTAAATTTCGATCTAAGTAGATCAGTAAATTAGTAATATAATGAACTTGTATAATGTTAATTTTTAATAGCCTAAAACATTAGCAATTTTCTTTTATTTTTAAGTCATATTTTGTCATCTTTCATAAATAGTAAAAAAAATTTAAAAATAGTAAAAATTAATATTTTACAAGTTCATTATAGAACAACTTTACCGAGTTACTTAGATCGAAGTTTAAAGTTTATACGATATGTTTTTACCTTATGGCATTCATAGCACATAAACCTTACTCATAGTATTATATGTCAAATCTAAATAAAATTGTAGATCTAGTATAGATAATAATAAAATTTGGTCTTCCTCCATATGGAGGAACGCAAGTTTAATTCTACATAATCATTTTAATATAATAGATCTCATCGTTAACTAATGAAAATCCATTTTATTTTTTTTAAAACATGCATATGTAAAAGTTGGTACTTAGGCGACTTTGTCTCACATTTGGTCTGATGTCAAGTTAGAGTTATATAATACGTATTGAGATTCGCACGAATAACTTTAAAATTTATGCGGATTAAATGTGTGTGTGAATCTTGATGTGTATTAGACCGAATTTGATATGATGTCCATCAAACAATTACACTCCATTTGATTATTGTATAATTCCTCACAAAAATATGATCAAAATGGGCCTAAAAATTAGCCCATGTTAAAAATAGCATTGCCCATTTATTTTCTTGCAAAGTTTCATTAAAATTAAAATCAGTGTACATCACGTTTACAATAATTGGGCCTCAGAAATTGGGCCTCAGTAAATTATAACAAAGAGAGGCTTTAAACCTCCCGGCATTGCACTTTAATAGTTATTGTTGTGTAACTTTATTTTATAAAAAGAACTAAAAGTATAAATATTTATAAAAGTTATAAAACATAAATAATAAAATTGCTAATATTTTATATATAGGTATAGTTGAGCCATCCGTAATCAATACACATAGATCTATAGTATATTATGAGTAGAACTAAGATGTTCCAAAGTTGATCAAGTTTCTTTGTGAACTCAACTTTAAAATTTATCGAATTGCTTTCAAACGACAAATTTAAACTGTTGAAATTTCTCTACCTTACGAGTGATACGTCTACATGCAAAAAAAAAAATGTATAGAGTCAAGCGGTCAAAATTAGAAGATTTATAAATTAATTTTAATGCATTCATTTTTTGGACTTCTTTTGACCACCTGACTCTATACAAAATTAATTTAAAATTTAACTTTTTTTTTTACATATAGACGCATCACTCGTAAAATAAAAGAATTTCAACAGTTTAAATTCATATTTTGAAACTAATCCGGTAGATTTTAAAATTGAGTTCGCAAAATGGCTTGGTGAACTTAAGAACATCCTAGTTCTACTCTATTATTAGACCGTATGAATTTGGACCATGGTTCTAGTAAAGTTTTGAGCCAACCATTTCAAGTTAGAACCACCAGACCCAACTCATGTAGAACCGAGGACCGTGAAAACCGTAAACCGGCCGGATTTGAACCGGACCATTTGGTCAACACTAAGTGCGGTGGATTCAAATGTAAATTATTAGATTATGCAATAGAATGCTCGAGGCTCTTTTTAAAGCGAGAGATACAAAAAAAAGTGTATTTCAATTTTCAATCAATTAAACAAGTAATAGAATTGCTAAGTAAAATATATTTATATAAAAAGAGAGGACAAATTCGCATTTGGTATTGAATCCGTTGCAACTGATTTTACACCGTTACACGTTTCTTTCATGTGATATTTATCTATTTGCTAAACTCTTTTAGAGAAAATTAAAATAAAAAAAAAACCATTTCCTTTCATTAATGTAAGAAGAAGTTATAAAAATAAAATTGAGGATTAAGGAACGTGTTATTATTTGTATCGATTCTGAAACCATTAATTAATTCAAAATTATTTTTTCTATCTGATAAAATAAAGCAGAGTTTGGGTGAATTGAACACGTGGAAAGTTAGGCTATGCTCCACAACGAGGGTGAAATGCCCTCATTAATGGAAGGGGAAGGAAACTTTCGGGGTGAAGCTCACCCCGAACAGTGATTTTTACACTCCAAATCGGGAGTGAAGATTGTCGCCAAAAATCAATACGCGTTCACCTCCGCTTCTTCTGTTATGGAACAGGTGAAAGCTCCAGGCAAAGGCACGGTTTGACCCTGACCAGTTTTTTTTTCCTTCTTCTCTCTCCGCGTAACCTCAATTGAAGCACAGCCTTAGAAATATTTTAGGAGAAATATTTTAGGAACATGGAATAATTTATTTGACTATTTCAAATAGCCTCTGCAATTTAAAAAGAAAAGAAAGAAAGAAAGAATATAGTGCTAACAATAATAATATTAATAAATAAGGAGGGCATGCATGTCTCAATTATGCCTCCAAAGCAACAGCACAGCATACATCAAAAATCAATCAATTAATTAATTAATTAATTAATATAGCCTCTATTTCGTCATCTACTTGTAGGCTTGTAGCCTCTTCTCTCTCTCTCTCTCTAAAAATCAATTAATATAGCTTGTCTTCTCGCTAGGTGCAAGGCCTAATGTTATCTTTGAGTCTTTGACTGAATTTTCAACGAGGTTTTTTCAATTAATTTTGGTGAAATTAAATATAACAAAATACAGATTTATTCAACTAACCCAAGAAAACAAATTAATACTTTATAAGTGTACAGTCAGAGACAACAGATTTGTGACGGATTGTACATGACACTTGAAATAAACAAAAAGGCGAATTCTTTGACAAATATGTCCGTACAAACTAACAGAAGGTCAATAGTCAATACAATGCAAATGAGAACGGGTCAAGAACATATTTTATGACATATATATATATAGCCAACATCCAACTTACAATATTTTTACAAATACGTATTTGTTGGTGTGAGAAATCCTACAATACATAAAAAAAAAAGGAGGGATCTAATTACATTATTTCATGGTGAGACATCTTGACACTATATGTTTATTTATTATTTTTAGTGTTTTAAATTATAGATACTCGATCCAAACTGTTTAATATGATTGTCATATTAAAATGTACTGGGAGATCAAATTTTATATTTTTAGTATTTATTAAAATAAGTACAAATTTGTTTTTTTTGAGACAATTCTGAACCATTGGAAAACAACGATTTTCAAAAATTCTGAATAAATACTTAAAAATTAAAAAAAAATGTAAAATTTGGTCTCCAAGTACATTTTAATATGGAGACCATGTTGAATGGTTCGGATCGACTGTTCGGACTTTATAATAGCAAAAATGACTTAGAAAAGTATTGTGTCAAGATGGGAACCGAATCTCCTATCCCTAAAGTCACTTCTGGGTGGGTTCGAGGAAAAAATTATATTTAATATTTAAATACTAAAATCCACCTCGGCCGTACAGGGCACAGGAATTTCCTTCCTACATGGGGGCGGATGATCCGGTTCTGTCAAGATGTGTCAATATAAAATAGTATAATTGAATTTCTCCTCTACATAAAATATTATATCAAAAGCAAAATTTAGGGCATCGGATCAAAGTTAATTTAATTTAATATGATGTTTTAAATTTAATTTAACATGATGTTTAGTCATTATTGTTTGATCCACGCTAAAGTTTGTGTCTTCAATACAAGACAGATTTTAATAAAAATATTATCCGCACGAATTTTACCACAAATCAAACGGTTCAAATTAAACATCAGACTGAATTTTATGTGATGTTTATTGAACACCCCATCCCTAAATTAAATAAATAAAAATAAAATGCACCTCACATAGTTATTATTAGGTGGTTCAAACATTAATACGAACCATAGCCATATATTTACTTTACGTGATCCAACAACCAATTCATTAATTTAGGTACTGATAAAGAACGCTTGCATGACTAACTATAATTATTATTAATGATAAATTTGTGGAGTACCAATAAAAATTTTAATTTTGTAATTGCGCATACATACATACATACATACATATATATATATATAGAGAGAGACTAATATGCTTTCGGTAGCACAAGCACCGAAATACATCCAACTTGTTTCTGATTTTCTAAGTCCAAACTGTCGATCTAAACCGTTAGATGTGATCTCTATATTAAAATGTGCTTGGAGACCAAATTTTATATTTTTAATTTTTTTTTATTATTTATTAAGCCACTTTGAAAATCGCTGATCCAACAGTGATTTAACCAAACGATGAAACCGTTGGATCAGTGATTTTCAAAGTGGCTTAATAAATAGTAAAAAAAATTCAAAAAAATGTAAAATTTGGTCTCCAAGCACATTTTAATATAAAGATCACATCTAACGGTCTGGATAAACTTTTTGGACTTTGAAATTGAAAAACAAGTTAGATGTATTTCGGTTCTGTGCTACCGAAAGCATATTAGTCTCTCTCACTCTCTCTCTCTCTCTATATATATTATTTGGTTTTCAACATTAGAAGGATCGATTGACCATTTAGAAATAAAAATATTTCTCATTCAACAGGTGTATTGAAATCGGGTACAAAGAGTCCATTTTCTCCATAAATTTCAAGAGTATATATTATTTAAATACATGCATGAGAATATTCAAACCGTCTGATCAAAAGCAAAGTAATTAAACTTTTAGAGCACATTTATTTTTATATTCGCATTCAATGGTCAAATTATGCCTAAAAATTCTGAATGGAATTTTTTTAGGATGTACAAGCAATCCAAGTAATCAAATTATTTTTCAATCTGATTACAAAGATATAAATTATATTTTTATTTAATTAGATATGTTGAAATTTAAATTAGATTAACAAATAGCGATGGATGCTAGAAACTGATTTTAATTATATAAAATCTAACTCAATCCACATATTTTATTGTGCATGAAATTATATATTAATAATTCCATATTTTTTTCAATAAACAAGTCATATATATTTCTCTTGAATACAAACTAGAAGTACTTTAACCTAATTCATATAAACCCCTAGGAATAATGCCTAATTCATTTTTTTTTTCTTTTTTATAAACCCCTAGGAATAGTGCTTTAACTTCGTGCATTTATAAGTTAGATTTTTTTTTTAAAATAACATCAAATTTAACTATTTCAACGAAACAAACATGTTGAATTTTATTGTTATGAAAAACAGCTCCGTGGAGGCAGAATTTTTTTTTGCTCCATCATACTTACTATCTGAATAGTAAACTGCCAAGATCGGTGGAGCTATTTTTCATAAAAAAAAAAAACAAATTTAATGTGCTTGTTTCGTTAAAATATTTAAATTTGATTCTATTTATAAAAAAAATCCTATGAGCTATCCATATTATTTGAATGTTGGCATGAGGCAAGAGGCAAAATAGTGAAATAATTTCTATTGAAATAAAAAAAAAATGAATAGAGAGAGAGAAGTTCATCCTTCTTTGACCAAAGAAAAATGATGGAGAGAACATGTGTAATATCATCATCACAAATTAAAGGTGGAGGCTTCAATTAATTAGGCAAAAGAAATAAAGAGTTCTAAATATATCTGGCTCTTTGTACCCATCAATCGGTCTATATCAAGGTGGGTGCACCGTTTTAGCAATTATGGTCTTTCAATTGAATTAGAGAACCCCTATTTGTCAAATAATTTTTTTTTTCTAGTAATAGAAAAATGAGGAAAAAAAGAAAGGATTCAGAAATTAAAAAATTGAGAATTGAGAGATGGCACTAGAAAAAATTATTGTTAGCATTATATTTTGGGTAAAAAAAAGGGGTAAAATATTTTTTTTCAAGATTTTTGTATATTTTTATGTTAATGTATTTATACCATATGTTACTAATAACAAATTTTCTAAAACTTATATTTGTACTTATTGTAAAATATTTTGCTTAAACAATCATTTTGAATATTTTGGAAGTAATTACATGTATTTTGCATGCTCTGTAGAATATTTGTGAATTCATATATAAACAACTTGCAAATTAAATACAAATATTTTTATAAGCAGATAAAAAATAATCAACATGAGATGGTAGAAAATATCTTTAGAATAATCTTTTTTAAAAGTTATTAGCCAAAAAAATTCTCCAACTCTTCTCTTTTGGAGATGATCCTTGCGGTATGAAGAAAATGTTAATGATTCGTTCACAACTTTAGAATCTAATCTAGTCTCATATTTCCTCGCAGAAAGATATGTATGATTACTCTTTTCCAAGGTTATCCGTGATCTCCTACACCACCAATTTATAGCAATCCGTGTACACATCTTACAATGAAGCATGTTTGATTCATTGAGGCCCTATTCGGGCTACAGTTGGGAACGGGAACGGAAATGAGATTTGAACTGATTTTTATTATGCGCGTAGGACAAAAAAACACAAAATTGACAGCAACGGAGCCGAATGATTGACAGTATTATGTAAGATAATATTATATAGACATATAAATACATAGATCAATAAACTAGTGTAGGAATTTAGTTATTATATTTTTCAAAATTTACAAAGATGAAATATTTTTAATAAAATGGTATTTGGTTTTAATTTTTTTTTATATTGCTCTTATGATGAATTGTTTCATCTATTTAATTGATTGAACTGAATATATAAATTAATTGATCGTTGTTTTTTAGACATATGTCATAAAAATTGAACAATATTTTTTTTAAGATTTCCATAGCGATGACTATCTATATTAAGTTAATAATTATTAATTGATTAGTCCATATTACAATGATGTAATTTTAAATTGTGACTCTTTGATGTTGATTCCTACATAGTGACAAGATTCGTGTTTTATTTGTGTATTATTCGTTTTTTTGACATTACCAAATCGAACTCCGAATAAAATACAAAAAAAATGCATAATACATTTTATTCGCGAATAAAATGTGAATTACAAATTATTAGCGAAAAAAACGCTAATTTTTTTAATTAGGGGTTTTTTTTTTGCTTCTTTTTTGTACCAAATTATACCCAAATCATGAATTTTTGATCCCGCTAAACCGAACCCGAACTATTTATTTGTCCTAATGTTTCAAACTCGCTACATATTTGGCTGTATTGCTAGAGCCATAGAACCTTGATCATGATATAAAGTAGCATACCAAAGTTTCTCGTTTACAAAGTATACATCATTTGTTTATATTTCTTTTTCCCTTTATAAGCGAATTACTATTTTTCTACTTCAAAAATAAAAGAAAAAAAAATGAAAGTGAACCTCTTTTGAAATTATATTATATATTATATCAACTTTGAATGTTTCTTTTCTGATAAGTGATAATGACCCATTTTACAATTCCACCCTAAAATATTAATCTAATTTTATCCATCAGGTTTATTTTTCTGGGTCTTGATTGGGGAATTCATATACCTAAGATCAGCATCCACACGAATATTAAAGAGGTAAAATATACCTTCTTATCAATTATATCTCTCTATTAAATATAGTCTAATTAATGCTTCGAAATAAAATATAATGAAGAGATAAAAAAAAAAACTCTTATAATTTATTTTTTTATTTTACATTTTAATATAATCCTAAGTAACGTTTGGAGATAATCTTTATCTATAATATGCGAATTAAAGTGAGACCATATCTCTTTTTAACATACCGAGAATGTTTTTAAATATTATATAAAGCCCATGTATGTAGAACTTTGTTTCCTATTTTTCTTGGATTTTTTTTTAAAATAGAACTAATTTTAAATATTTTAACAGAACAAGCACTATTAATTAGATTTTTATAAAAAAAAAGCTCCACCGAAAGATACAAACATGTTTGTTCCACCGATTCTTATTATTAATTTTTGTAGTCAAATTGTATAAATAGGTCATAAAATGGCTCTATAGATCCAGCAGCTTAGTGAAGCAAATGCCTTTGTACCTCCACTTATCTGCATAATCGGTGGAGTTGTTTTTTTGTAGAATTCAAATCAATAATGCTTGTTTTGTTAAAAAAATATTAAATTTAATTCTATTTATAAAAAAAAAAAAAACTCTTTCTTATGTATCTGATTGCTGAATTAAAAAAAAAAAATCAAAGAAAAAAAAGAGCAAGGTCCATGATCCTCATATGACAACACAAGATGCATCTTGGCACCGCATTTATTTAATATCTTACTTTCTCCATTTCCATACAAGCAAATTATAATTGTTCTCCATTTATTTATAATCCTTGACGAAAACAGTTTCATATGCACATCCCTCAAATAAACAATTATAATTTTTCTTTATATTTAAGTTGTACTCCATCCGTTTCAACATAAATTAAAATAATAATTTAAGTTATAATTAAATAAATTAAACAATTCTACAAATACTGACTAAAACAATTTTTTGTTGTCTTTGGTGAAAAAATGTGTAACCTACTTAATCTATAATTTTTTTTAAGATAGCCACACTTCACATAAAAAAAAAAAATTCACCAATCACCAATCCCTTGAATGCCTTGCAAAGAATTTTGCTAAATATATATTGTCTATTTCTATACATATTCACACCATAACCGCTGGCTAGAGATTTTTTTTTTCTCTTTTTTGCAAATTTTATTAACTATATCTTAACAAGATTTAATCCTTTTAGCTTGAATTGGATAATAGGAAATAAACACTGTTTACATTTCACTACCAATTGTCAATGATATTAGCTATTAGGGGTGTGGATTCGGCTTATTTGGTTTTGAACCGAACCGACAAATTTTTAATTTAATAATTTGGTTCAGTTAAAATTATTTTGATTTTTGTATTTAGTGCTGTTTAATCTCTCTTATTTTAGTCTCAAATAAATCAAAATTTACTTGATATTTAGTTGTATTACTTCAGTTTTTTTATATTTAATTTAGTTTAATCTCTCTTATATCAGTTTATACGATTGTTAAATGTATTTGTGTATGTATTAAGTTTTAACTTTTTAAAATTTAATCACTATTATTTCGATTCAATCAAACAAATCGAAATTTATTTCGATAATTTTTATTTTTATTGTTATTCATTTGACAATTTTAATTTAATTAGTTCAATTAAATTTTAAAAATCTAAATTTCTTATGATTTAACTGTTTTAATTCAATTTTAACCAAACTGGTAATTTGAACGAATGCGTATCCTCTGCATTAACTCAAAAAAGATTCTTTTGAGTTAATAAATCTCAACTGCCTAATTTTAAATAGAGCCAATCAGCCTTTTAATATTAATACAGATCTAATCTACACAAATTTTAAAATAGATCGAATGATTTATTAACTCAAAATATTTCCTTTTAAGTTAATGGATATGAATTCTCACTTGAACAGTTGAACACCCCCAATTGTCAATGGTTTGGACTTTGGACTTTTTAGTGGGAACTGGACGTCTCTTAAGTCAAAATAACTGGAGAGGATTACCGACTGCATTAAATAAACCAAGAGCAAAACTGATGAACTGTGCACACAAATAGCTGGGTTGTCGGATTTATGCTGCGTCTGTTACGCTATCATCTTCTTCTTTCTCTCCTTTTCTCTCTCTCTTTCCTTTTCTCAACTCGTCTCTTTCCTCTCGCTGTCTTTCAAGCTACTCGGATCTCCACTTCATCATAAAAAGCTTAGAGACCTCGACTTGGGACGGAGTTAGTACTTGAGGGATTTTCTTGTGGCTGATGCGACATTGCGCGCGTAAATGGGAAACTGCCTTACCTCCTCTTCCGCTTGCGGTTGCATTAATGAACCATTCGACTGGGAGAGGAAAGCGGATGTTGTAACGAAAGGAGACGCGTCGGATACTCTTCTTCCCTCGAAGCGGATCCCGAAAGAGGACAATCTACATCTCTTCCCGGGTCGGATCTTCTCAAATGACGGTCGCAATCGCTCCGCTTCGATCTTCACCCAACAAGGCAGAAAGGGCATCAATCAAGACGCCATGCTTCTCTGGGATGTAATGCTTCGTTCTATTTTTATTTTATTTTTGTTACATTTATTGGTGTTTTATTTGATTTAGCTTGATTCGGTTTGATTTGAAACATTTGAAATTGTAGGAATTTGGGGTAGAAGAGGAGAGAGGGGTGCTGTGTGGAGTGTATGATGGACATGGTCCATACGGCCATCTGGTGGCACGGAGGGTGAGGGATGTGCTGCCTCTGAAGCTTTTAGAAGCTCTTCCAAAGGGAAAAGGGAATAAGGGGGATAAATGCATTGACATGGCGGTGCCTGATTGGAGGAGGGCGTTTATGAAGGCGTACCGAGGGATGGATAAGGATCTCCGGTCCCATCCTTCTGTCGACTGTTTCTGTAGCGGAAGCACTGCTGTTACTCTTCTTAAAATTGTAATTGAAATCATTCCCTGCTTCAATTTGTTTTCCATTTCAGCCTAATTAGTTGATAATTTAGTCATTAATTGTTAAATAAATGCAATTTTAGGGATCAAACCTCCTTGTGGGGAATATCGGAGATTCAAGAGCTGTATTGGGAACCAAAGATGAGAACACCGGAGAAGTGATGGCTATTCAAATCACCGTCGATCTCAAACCCGATCTACCGAGTAGGTTTATACATATATATACTATTTATGCATGTTTTTTATTTTTGAAAATTTATTTTGTTTCTAATAGAAAACCAAAGTGTAATAATTAGAGTACTAATGTTAATTAACAGATGAGGCTGAGAGGATAAAGAGTTGCAAAGGGAGAGTATTTGCACTGCAGGACGAACCAGAGGTGCCACGTGTGTGGCTTCCATTTGACGATGCACCAGGTCTAGCTATGGCACGTGCTTTTGGTGATTTTTGTCTCAAGGAATATGGCGTAATCTCTGTGCCCGATTTCTTCCATTGGACGCTCTCGAGCCGTGATCAGTTTGTCGTTCTCGCATCTGACGGGGTTTTGTTTCTTTCACTCTTTCTTCTTTTCTTTCTTGCTTCCATTATCTTTTCTTTCCACTTTTTCTAGTCAGGGTTTCTTTCCATGTTTGACCATTTGAGTGGATTATAAGTTAAAATTTGAATGAACTATCATAGGTTTTACCTAATATCTTGGGTTCATTGGGCATGTGGTATTTGTGTGTGGTAGGTAATTTCTGGTGACTAATATAAATAGTATATAGTAAATATTTGACTTGAGACTATTCATTCAATATTCCAAAAGGAAAAAAAAAAAACACTTATGTGTTTCTTATGTTCAGTTGCTTAGTTCCTGCATGACATTTTTACACAAGCTCATCTTTCATTCATATGATATTTTACGCAAGTTAATAGTGTCAACTCATTTTAAAACTTACCCCAACAAATGTATTTTCCAACTGAATCGGGTAAGTGGCCTGAATGTGCTTTATTTTAAGGAGGGGTGGAGACAGTATGATGTCTTTTTCCATAATTTTGTATTTGCATGACTTTCTGGAAGTGTATTCTAAAACCCATTATACAATTTTTATGATGGTCAATCAACTTAAAGTATGTTTGATACAGAACTTTGCATATAATCAAACACTCTATATTCATTGACTTTGGTACTGTCTAGGAATGTACCATTTCTGCATGAGGCCATGTACACTGTTTGCGGCTTTTCCTTTTCGTTTCTTGTTTCCATTTCATGTATTAAACAATGGCAATATAAGCATTTCATTTCCCCAACAAAAGAAAAAAAAAATTGTGCAGACACTTTCTCTGAGCTACTCTAAAACCAATTACCGCAGGTTTGGGATGTGCTGAGCAACAAAGAAGTAGTCGACATAGTCTCCTCGTGTGAGAACCGTTATACCGCCGCACGGTCCATTGTTGATGCAGCCGAGCGTGAATGGAAGTCGAAATACCCCACATCGAAAATGGACGACTGTGCTGTCGTCTGTCTCTATCTCGATGGAAAAGCAGATAGCGTAAGCGATTTCTCGGACACGAATTCGTCGTCTCCTGCTGATAAAAGTCAGAGCCTGGATAGTTCCACTGACACCACTGAAGTGCAAAATGCCGAGCCGGCCTTGACACGTAATTTTACAGTTCGGTCATACGTGGTTCCTGCAACAGACAGTGGTGGAGGTGATACTGATCCGAACAAGGACTGGACGGGACTGGACGGAGTGACGCGCGTCAATTCACTAGTTCAGCTCCCGAGATTTTCTGGGGACAGAGCAATTGCTTAAAACCTGTTGCATTTTTTTTAATTTTTTGATCTGTATGTTTGTGTTTTATTTTCCTCTTTTCTTGTTATGTTAGTTTTAACTAATAACTAGGTACTGGAAAATCAGGTGATCTGTAAATGTATTTACACCTATAATTATCTGTTGAACTTGTGTTCATCCTCTATTCTTGGAATTCCATGGCTGTGATTTGAAATTACTGTTGGTTTTTATTAGAGGCATGTGCTAATCAAATTTAAACCTAAATACAAGCCTCAAATGTCAAATGTCCATAGATGAAACAATGAACCAAAATATTTGTTGTTAATTTGTTATGAATGAAAGTGTATGTAGCTTGTATCATTCTAGTACCAGTATATATTTGCATTGATTTTTGGTGTGTATTCTACCCAGTGTTTTGAAATTCGGTTCTCATTCGGTATGCGGAAGGCCACCGCATACCGTATATACGGTATGCGGCTGCATATGCGGATTTTTCTTCGGATTTATATATACGGATTTTAAATAAGAATTTATATATATAAACAAATATACGGTAATATGTGGTATGACTCGCTGTTAATATACTCTAAACCGGTATTTTTGTCACTGTTAATATACTCTAAACCGGTAATATGTGGTATAAACCACTGTTAATATACTTTAAACCGGTATTTTATCACTATTAATATACTCTAAACCGGTACTATGTTCTAAATTTCATATTCGGATCGAATATAGATTTTCTATTCGGATTGCAACCGAATCGGTCTATTCGGCCGAATAGACCGAATTTTAAAACACTAAATTTCTACCATGCATGTTATCAATTTTACAAATACTTAAAAAGTTTGTGTAGACGGTCATTTTAATTATCAAAAACAGGGACATTATCCCAATAATGTTAGCAATTAGCTTGCTTTTAAATGAAAATAGAATCGCACTATACTAAAGAAAATGCTTGGAATAAAAACAGAACTGCAATTTGGTAGAGAATCTAAGATGGAATAAAATCAGGCCAATTTAAACCTAACTCTGTTTCATCTCAAAATAAATATTTCAACAATTTAAACCAGATTAAGATGCTATTGAGCGAATATTATTTAATTTTTTTAAGTTTTAACAACAAACGACTAGGCAAGTTGGCACTTTCCATCTCATAACAGTATCAACAATTATAGAACTAACAACCATCTCAGTGTTGCTTTCTTAAATAGCTTTTAAATCAGAATATATACACGGTAATTCATTAACAATCCTATGGAAACAGAGTTACAAGTAGGTTGGCATGAACAGAATTAGCCGTAATTTTTGCGGTTTCGATACGTCGTGATTTTAAGCACATGTCACAACAAAATACTATAAATATATAAGAAAAATATATTCAAAGCCAGCAAGAAATTTTTCTTTCCACTCCATCCCTTGATCTCAAATTAGAAAAAAAAAATTGTCATGAAATGATCATAATTTAGAAAAGTTCTCTGGTCCCTGAGAATTTTTTTTTCCAAAAGCAAAAAATTTAATAGAGTTGTACAAGTTCTTTCTTCATTCAACGATCATTACATCAGGTTAGTATGATTGCTTGTATATATTATCAAATGCTGATAAAGTGAAAAGGACTTTTCATTTTTTTTTTTTTTTTGGTAATTGACTTATCAATTTCTTTAATGCATGATAAGCTCCAACTTGATAAAGATATGTAATTGTTTTTTTTTCCTTTCCTTTCCTTTTCTTTTTGACAATTACATACTTGCGTATTGAGAAAGACGTATGCATGCATCTAATTTATTTATTTGTCTTTCTGATAATTTGACCTTTTTCATTATATTTCTGGTAAAAAAAAAAAAAGGCAATAGGTTTTGACATGTTGGCTTTTACAATATATTTATAAATCAAGGATTTTGCAAATGTTATTTAAATTTTAAAAGATTTATTATATTAAATACTTCTTTCTCTTGACTGGATACAATAAATGAATGTAAGAATTAAGATAGTCAAAATGGTTGATTAATTGCAGCTTGAAAAATCAAGTTGAGGTGAACAGAAAAGTAAAAAAGAAGAAGAAGAAGTTTCAAAACATGAAGAACAAATTGAAATGTTGCAAAGGAGGAGGAGCTGTGGAGACCAAGGGGAAACAAAACAAATCTCCGGCACGAACACACAATTCCGCATCGCGCCCGCCACTCCTTCGTACTGATAGTTTGAAAGCCAAAACGCCGCATCAGCCATCCTCGCCATATTTAAAACGGAACATCAGATACACTGCAAATAGAGAACTGCTTAAAAGAGCACTGCACCCGCCGGGAAGGAGGCGGGGACCGCCAAGCATACGGCATTGGAATTTCAAGCCAATGCCGAGCCGGCTGCGCAATATGTCGCTCGGATTAGTAGAGAGTTGATCAGTCGACATTTCAGTACTGGTAAAATTTTGTGCTCTTTTCTTCTCAAAAGAATTCTTTCTGTTCTAAAAGTGAGGAATTAACTTGTACTTAGCCTCTACCTATGAATGGAATTGGAAAATATTCTAAAAAATTTAGTTTGTCCATGTTTTCTGCTTTCTTTTTGTTTTTTTTTCTTATTATATTGATTCAGGATGAAACTAAAAATAATTGGAGAATTAAAACGTAAAATGTATAATGTGTGGTCACTAAAATTTAAACGCAAATTATTATAACCATAAAATAGAATTTTAATCAATATACGTACGCAAATTTACATTTTATAATGCTGAAGTTCATAAAAAAAAATCAATATACATCACTAGAAAAATTAAGATAACATAATGGCCAACTAACCTACGACTTTACTATAAAAACATATTTATTTGTCATGTCATGAGATTATACGGGATGAGATTTGATAGAGATGAGAATTGAAATGAATGTTCAGTTGTTCAAATGCATTATTTTTTGGGTGCTCCAATATACTCCACATCATTTATTTCTGTTTTCAAAATCCGTACAGTTGATCCGAACCACTAAACATGTTCTTCATAATAAAATATGCTTGGAGACCAAATTTTAAATTTTGTTAGAAATTTTTTACTATTTTTTTTATAGGTACAATATCCGGATGGTCCAGAATCTCCTTAAAACAATGATTTTTGTACCTTTGAAAAAAATAGTAAAAAAATTTCTAAAAAATATAAAATTTGGTCTCCAAGCATATTTTATTATGAAAAACATATTTAGTGGTTCGGATCGACTGTACGGACTTTGAAAACAGAGATAAATGATATGAAGTATATTGGAACATATTAGAGCACAAAAAAAAATGGTCCATTTTGAACCCTTTCTGCTTCTATTTCGAATTGAAAAAGTAGATCTTTGATGTGTATAGATTAGAAGTAATATTTATATCATAACCGAAATGATCATAGAAAGAACGGAAAACGGAAAACAAAAAAATTGTTGGTAACTTGTTCAGAGAAGAAAAACTAGTAAACTAGTGATGTATGTAGAACAACGAAATTAAATATGCATGCAAAGAGAACATGGCATCGGAAATTGAGTTGAAAAAATAACGGTTCTAATATGAAAGGAGGTTTTGTTGTTCCTCCAGTGGTGTTGGGTCTGTCATAAATAAAATTTTATTTGGGGGTAATTTTAAAATTAATCATCTTTAAGGATGCTTAAGCAAAAGGGATGGAGCTTGGCTTTATTTTTGCACAAATACATGCCCAAAGCTACAGGGGCAGCTGCCCCCTGAATTTTGAGTTTTAATAGATATCGAGGCGTTTTGATTGACTTTGTCTCCTATGAAATTTTTTTGCTCTCTCTCTGAATATTTGAATTGTACTTTGGTTTAAATTTAGAATTAAAGTTAAAATAAATTTCATAAATTATGATTAGAGTATTGAAAAATATAAATTAAAGTATTATTTTTTATCAAATATCTAATTAGTTAATGGGTTTAAATCCGATTCAATATTTTTTTTCCCCCAAATCATCGGTTTGCCCCTGCAAAGCTATACATGGGGGTAAAGATATTAACAGAGTGGTTTTCAATTGGTACAGCGCACAGAAAATAGAACCAGAACAGTAGAACACCACTGCAGATCACATGTGCGTTGTACGAAGTAATAAATTCTATGTTAATATTTCAATTCCAAACAGGCAAACATGCTAAACTACAACCCAAAAATATCAGGATTTGGTTTTTTCTCGGCGAGGTGATGTTTGCTTTGGTCAAAGATCAAAATTATGGGCCATGGACAATGGATGCATGGGACCACAAATGAATGCGAAGGCCTGATCTGTGGGGCCCACACAGAAGAAAATTTCCATGATTGTGCATGCGTGTGCTGTAGGGTTCAGATCTTCTGTGGCATGCTAGTGAGGTTTCGTTTCTGCTGCTGTATAGAGATTAAAATCTTATCACATACATGGCCTCACGGATTTTGCCGCAGAAGATCTGAAAATGTGACTCAGTCATCTGTAGGATCTGACTCTGCTGCTTTTATTAAATAAAAACATAATCCTGCTTTTACCATCTAGACCATTCAAAATTTTTCATTCATATATTTCGATAAAAAAACTTTTTCATGTACAAATCTCAACGAATTTGAATAGTTGAGATGGTAAAAGCAGGGTCCTGCTTTTGTGGAATAAAAGCAGCAGAGTCGGATTCCATCTGTCAATGGCTCAAAAACATCCTGGAAAATATTAAAAAAAGAAAAGAGAGAAATTCTGGAAAATTGTTAAAAGAAAATGTTATATGATTATTTCTGGAACCAACCACAGTGACATATTAAAAGTTTGGGTTCGGTTCGTCGGAGTAAAAAATTCGTGATTCTGGTATAATTCGATCATAATTCAAGAATAATTCAGTACAGAAAGGAAACAAAAAAAAAGTTCTAACAAAAAACTCCTCAAAAAAAGAAAAAAAATTAAATATTTTTTTTGGCGTTTTATCACGAATAATTCGTGATTCGCGTTTTATTCGCGAATTATTTAGTAAAATTTCAGTCAAACGAATTAAACATGGTTCGATGCGAAAACCCCTAAAAAATTTTATATATGCAAATTATTCGCATATAAAATGTGCACCTTATTACTACGGAACCAACTAATGCCAAGTATACACAATCTGGACAACAATTTTAGAAGGCACTATTTTGGTCCCAAAAAAAAAAATCTCATATAGAAATAGAATACCTTGCTAGTTGCTACTAATATTCATTCTAGATTTTTTTTTTTTTTTTGGATCTAGTAATATTTCGGGTTGCTACCATAGTAACAGCGTTTGCATATAAAACACAAATAATTTGCGTTTTATACGTCTTTCTGGGTATGCTGTACCAAACTGTGTATAAAACGTTGACCAAATGTTTGACCGAATAATTCACGAATAAAATGCGAATCACGAATAATTCGCGAATAAAACGCAAAAAAAATGCCAATTTTTTTTATGGGTTTTTTTCAGAATTTTTTTCTTTTTGTACCGAATCATTCTCGAAATATACCCGAATCACGAATTTGCCAATATGGTTGCTACTAGAAAAATTATATACTCCAGGTGGGTTTAGCTGCCGTGACTTGTAAAAGTAGAAATGAAGTGCACGGAATGCAATGTATATAAAATAAATAAAAGAAGCTAATTTATTTATTTATGTTTAATTTTCACCAAATTATTTCCGAGTAAGTGACAGCTGGCAGTCGGCGACTCGGCGTGGTCTAAACGGTCACAAATCAAATTTTAAATTTCAACTTTCAAACCTCTTTCCTTTCCTTTCCAACTGCTGACTCATACAACGCCACGCGGACAATCTTACTTTTCCCTCTCCATTTCAAATAAAAAATGGATACTCACCCTAACTTATAAGTTTTAGTAATAATCAAGACGCATCCTTTCTTGTTACAAATGGAGAGGATAACACACCTGCTTCACTCGGTAATTGCCCGTGTTTGGCAGAGAAACCTTCAACGCGTATCCTCTGCACTAACTCAAAATGGAATCTTTTGAGTTAATGAATTACAACTGTCTGATTTTAAACGGAGCCAATCCGGCTACTGCTTCGAACATAGGGGTTCTTTCAATATTAGTGCAGATCTATTCCGCACGAATTTTAAAATATATTGGACATTTGAGATTCATTAACTCAAAAGGTAATCCTTTTGAGTTAATGCAGAGGATTCGAATTCAGGAAACCTTACCCCAAATCAAAAGGCACTAGAAATAGTCAACAATTCAAACCCTCTTTGCTTAGAAATTCCGATCACCTCCAAATCGCACTCCATTCTCTTCTCTTCTCTTTCTTCTCTCGCAAGAAATAAGCAAATCAAACGAAGCGATGTCGCTTGTAATGAGCACCGATCAGCTCCAGTTCGAGGCGATCTCGCGACAGGAACTGTGTAACAAGGTGAAAGGGGTGCCGCCGATCCCACCATCAGCTAGACAGAGGGATATGGCTATGGCCAGGAGGAGGGTCCCATACAATAAGGAGCTGTTGCGGAGAGCACTGTGCCCTCCAGTTCGCCGGAGAGGTCCGCCGGGACTCAGGCGATGGACCTTCAGACCACTGCCAAGCCGCCTCCGTAACATGTCTCTTGATTAGTTCAGAATTCCTTTTAGTTTGATTTTTGCTGTTAAGGTACTTACTGAGTTGTGTATATTTTTAGGATTTAGGAAGCAGTTATCATAATCATATTATATTATAGCGATATCAGTAGGAGAAATCGATTGATTTCGGGTTAAGAATTTGTATTGATTAATGATTATTGAATCAATCCTTAATCAGAGTGATTAATCAGGCCTTGTGCATTCATTTCATCTCTCCTTTTCAATTTCTATATATCGTTTTAAAATTTCATGGAGGTACTACAAAATTACTTTTGAATTTCTCATGTATCAATATTCAAGAAATTAACAAGATTTATAATTGATAACCACTTATTGGAAGGGGAACATTTTTCACTCGGCATTTAAAGATGCACTTGTTCAATTTATTTGGATAAAATAATACCTAAAACTGTCCACAAATCGCCTCTGAAGAGCTGTTGTTTCTGTTGGAGTTGTGAAAATGAATTGTGAGTAAGCAGGAAAAAAAAACATTCAATTTATAGGATTTTTGGCTGACCGCTTCACTGTTGGATGGTTTGATAGAGAGTGGATCGTCTAACAAAGGAGCAAATAGGAGGCGGTTAAGAGCAGTTTGGGTCCGATGTCCATCGGACTCAAATTTGGATTCGATGCCCATTGTACTCAAATTTGAATCCGATGGTTTGAAGATCTGTGGACACAGATATTAAAACAAATGCACACGAATTTTTAAATATATCGGACGGTTGTGGAGCCCATCGTACTCAGTTTGAGTCCGATGGCATTGGACCCAAACTGCTCTCGGAGGCGGTTAGGGTGTTTCTAAATTATTTTTTTCAGACTGAGGGCATATTTGCTATTTTCTTTTTTAACGAGGGTCTTAATAAAAAAAAGGGGAGTGCTATTCTACACGCAAGAATTATGATAACTAGCGCTGAGAGAGTTTTTTTCCATTTAATTCCTGTTTTACCCTCCCTATAATCTTTCTTCAATTAACGTTGATTCTTCAATTAATGCTTCAATTAACGCAGAAAAGGAAAATGAAAAGTTCCATTCCCATTCTTGCAATTTTCCTCCCAAATAAACAAATACCAGTATTGGCCTTTTACAAGCTGCTACCAAGTGACAAATTTTTCTACGCAGCTTCTGGAAGAGCAAGCTGAAAGCAATGCTATGTCACTTATCTTATGAGAAAAACTGAGTATAATATATCGATAAGCTTTGTAATCATCTACTTAATTATTTAATTAGTGAGGCTGTGGAACTATGCATAGCGCATGTTGACCCATGCTATGAACTCAAATTTTCAGTTTTGTACTAAGGTTGCATACTGTCAGAGACAAATTCTGCTAAGATTGATAATGGACTGACAGCTTCTTCTTTTTCCTTTGGCAAATAGATTGGTATAAGAGCTGAGTTTGGACTTAAAAAATTGATGTTTTTGCTAATATTGAAAAATAAATAAAAATACTTGTATTTAATGAAAAAATTTATAACAGACGAATAGCAAACGAATTTATAACAGACATCAATTTATAACATACAATATTGAAGTCAACAAAACCTATTCAAATAACAGATCAATTTATAACAAACATCCATGATTTAAAACAAAAACAAAACCTATTACATGTTCATGTAGCTTATTTGTTAATTTATTCCCACATATTAGAACTTACATTTAAATCAAATAAATTTGCATCTCCATGTGCATGATTTCCACGATCAATTCCTTTACTCGAACTGCACTGACTGGAAGCTTCGACAAACTCAAAACCAGAAGGATCTCGATGCGTAGAACTTACCGCCTTTCTCTTATTATTTGACTTTGGTGGACGGCCTTTAGAAAGCCGGGTATTAGGTTCGAAGAGGACATCAGATTGATCAGAAGTCTCAAAGCTCAACCCCATTAACTCAAGCTTTTCATTCTCTATGCCATCATTATTGACTGGCTCGTTAAGATTCATCTGTTAATAAAATGCAAAGTGATTCAGAATTATGAATAAATTGTGGCTTTCAATTACCAAATAAAAAGTAAAAGCTGCAACTCGGTTTTCAGTTTTTACGAACTATGCAACTATGTCATCAGTTTACAGTTTTCAGTTTTACCACCTCAGTAAAAAGGTACTGTACTTAGTTTCTTCATGCTATAATAGTGTGATGATTTAAGAAATTTATGTGAAAATTTGTGAGTATTATACAATTATGACCATGAATGGGCCCTTATTCCTGCCACTGGGACCTTATACGATTAGTTTTGTATTCCAGTTTGACTCTAACTATAAAGCTTACAAATAACTTATTTATAAGACTACATGCTCTATTTAGCATGCTAACAAAAAATAAATATTTACATGCACAACATCTAAATACAGAAATGACATTTCATCGAACACCTTCAACCAAAAATACGCCATCATAATGGCATTTCATCGAACACCTTAACAACATCCAATTATTATTAGCTATGGATAGTTCATATTTTAAATGCAAGGAATCAACATACAATGTAATCATCTTATATTACATATTTGAGATAAAAAGTTTATTTATAAGCTATATTCAACAGAAAAAAAAAATGGACAGCTTACCTCTTTTCTTTGTCTCTTGCTTGGAGTCTCAACTGTTGATAATAGAATGATGGTTGATAGCCAAAAAAAATAAACAACTGCCTCCTTCTTGTTTGATTTCTTGAGATCCTCTCCAGCATCAAAATAAGAATACAATAGATGCATCAATATCATGGAATTTGATCTCATTCCATGTTTCTCTTATATAAATTTTACAATTTGATTAATTTCCATTTTTTGTGGATGAAGAATTGAATATCAGATTAAACAATCGAAAATAAAGAATCTGCAATTAATTGAGTGTTTTTATTTTTGGAATGAGTCAATATGGGGGAAGAGATAGAGAATCAACGTTAATTAAAGAAAGAGATTGTAGGGAGGGTAAAACAGGAATTAAATGGAAAAAAATTCTCTAAGCGCTAGCTATTATAATTCTTGCGTGTAGAATAGCACTTCCCTAAAAAAAATCGGAAGATGCATGTGTTAAATTTATTTGACTAAATAAACATATAATTTTATCGAAATTGATCTTAATGTTTTAATCTAATGCTCAACAGCTGGCGCTAAATAAATTCACATACAGAAGGAAATTACATATGTTGTGGCACTTGACCTTAAAAAATGACATTTAGCAATATATTAGTTTTTCCATGTTATTTGGACTCATATCATGAGTGAAGTTAGTATAAACTTCAGTTCATTGAAAAATCCGTGAATTTAACTTAAAATATTAACCAAAGTTTTAAAAGTGAGTAAAGTCGGAACATAAATTTGTGACTTTAATTTGACGAGTCAAATTAAGAGAGTTGGTCCCAATTAATTTGACGAGTCAATTTTTTTTGTTCATTGTTTTGTATAATCAAAAGTGGCATGCTTATCTGTTTGCAAGTTTTGGCAGTATTTTGTTCATAAACGGTTTCTCAATATTATTTCAAAAAAATATTTGATCTAGACTTCAGCTAAAAAGGTTTCAAATATTTTTTTGTAAGAAGATTTCAGAACATGTTTTGTCTAAAAGTTTACATTACTGTAAACAAGTTTCTTCTAAAAAAATGTAGTACTATAAATTTATAGCAACATTGCTTGCTCTATAATACGAGTAGAATTAGGGTGTTCTTGAGTTTATCAAGTTTCTTCGTGAAATCAACTCTCAAATCTATTGGATTGACTTCAAATAACGAATTCGAATCAATGAAATCTATCTATCTTGCGAGTGATGTGTCTATATGCAAAAAATTTAAACTTTCAAATTAATTGAGTACAAAGTCAAGTGGTAAAAAAAAAAACATTAAAAATTAATGTATTAAAATTAATATATAAATCTTCAAATTTTGACCACTTGACTTTCTACTCAATTAATTTGAAAGTTTAAAATTTCCGTATGTAGACGCATCGATCGTAAGATAGAAGAATTTCAACAGTTCAAATTTTGACCACTTGACTTTATTATCAATTATTTTGAAAGTTTAAAATTTTCGTATGCAGACACATCGATCGTAAGGTAGAAGAGTTTTAATGGTTCATATTCGTCGTTTGAAACTAATCTGATAGGTTTAAAAATTGAATTCACAAAGAAATTTGATAAACTTAAGAACACCCTAGTTTTACTCTGAATAATACTTCCAACACTTCAGTGAAACAGTTAATGCAATGTTTTTTCAAACAAGAATTGCTGTATTTTGAGAGTAAAACTAGGGTGTTCCTAAGTTCACCAAGTCTCTTTGTGAACTGAACTCTAAAATATATTGTTTTGGCTTCAAACGACGAATCTAAACCGTTAAAATCCTTCTAACTTATGAGTGATCGATGCGTCTACATGTGAAAATTTTAAATTTTCAAATTAATATAGTATAGAGTCAAGTGGTCAAAAGGCGTTCAAGAAATGAATGCATTAAAATTAATTTATAAATCTTCTAATTTTAACTGCTTGACTTTATACTAAATTAATTCGAAAGTTTTAAATTTTTACATGTAGACACATCACTCGTAAAAAGAATTTCAACAGTTGGAATTCGTCATTTGAAACCAATCTGATAAATTTTAGAATGAGTTTACAAAGAAACTTGGTGAACTTAGAAACACCCTTGTTCTACTCGTATTTTGAATAATTAGTGCGCAAATTCTTGTACATGTATTATGAAATATTTGTTGAACATTGACGAGCTTTGATTATTTTATGTTATGAAACAACGTGCGAATTAATAAATAAACATATGAAGATGCATTCAGCGTGCTTTTAATGAATTTTATCGGGGCAAAAAGAAATTCAACTTCTTGTATAAGGCAATATTCGGACAATACATGTAAGTTTAGGTGATATAACGACTTGAAAGGAGAAATCCCTAATTTTTTAAACATACCACTTTTAAAAAAAAAAAATCAAAAGACCACTGAAATTGAAAAATCCGAAAAATACCAAACCGCAATGAAAAATAGTGGCCCTATTTTTGGAATTGCCATTTGTCATTGTGGCCTCTCAAAAAAAAAAAAATATTATTACAGTGGATTTTTTGATTTTTGAAGGGTCACAATGATAAATGGTGGCCTCCAGCAAGAATAGAACTCTCATTTGTCACTATGGACCTCGTATTTTTTTAATTCTCCAAAATTTCTGGTTTATTTTGTTTTGTGTGGAAATTGTATTAATAAAAATTTCAGGAAGAAATCAGTTGTTGAAAAAACATCAATTGATACATAATGTACTGCAAAACAATTCAGCAGCGTTTTCTTTTTTCACAAGAATTGATGTATGTTGCAGAATTAGTGCACAAAAATAATTTCTTATGTAGTAGAAAAAATAAAATGAGACATGACTTTATTTAAAACATCAAATGCATTACACGTGTTAAAAATAAATTCTAGCACTTTATGCATACACAAAAATTGATATATCATTTGATTTAGCAAAAAAAAAAAAAAAATAGTTGACCTGATATTATTTAACAACATTTTCATGGCATTTTTTTGGTGGTTTTATGACTTCAAATGAGATCTAAATGGATGCAAAATATTAAAAGATGCATGATACATCCCCGGCGTTTTAAATGTTTCTACAATTTTTATTTGCAATTATTTTTTTGTTATGTCGTTTTAAATAATTACATAATAATACGCGTGAACATAACTCAAACTCATTATTTTAATATAATATATCCAAGTTGTTAACTATATGGACTGATAAATTAATGCACTTCAACAACAACTAAAATAAAGTTGAAAGGATTTGCATTACATTGAACCTATAATATATTTTTAAAATCTTATATATCATACAACAATTTTATTTAAAATCTTAAAGTTGAAAGTATTTCTTTTTAAGAAATACTAAAACTGCTCTGACAATTTAAGCCCAAAATTTTAGATGAAATTATTCAAATTGCTTCTGCGGGCTACAATTGACACTTTTAGAAATTTGGGCCCAATAAACTATTCCAACAAAGAGCAGTAAGAAAAGAGGTAGACAAAGCCCAAAAAAACTAAAAAAAATAAAATCAATCTATAATGAAAAGAACATAATCTCATAATTTATTTGATTGAGGACTAATAATGACTTTATCATTTAAACCGTTAAATATAAAATATTTAGACTAATTTTGAATGACAAATTTAATGTTAAGTCGGTCTAAATTAAATTATTTCCACTTATTTAAATAATTTAACTTCGTTTGTAAAATTCGTTGCCAATAAAAAAAAACCTTTAATTATTTTCTCTTTTCTGTTTAATTTAAATTCTCTTAATTTTAAAATTGTTATCAAATAAAATAATTTACATCCACCTAACTTATACCTACCTAATTTATATTTTTGTAACTTAAAACTCCACCTAACATCTCACAAAACACCAAAAACAAGGAAACAAATCTGCTGTTATTCTCGTGGAATAATTGAAACCTGTGATTCTAATCTCCGTTCATATCTTTTAAGCGCGAATCTCAATTAATATCAACGGATGAGATTGAACCGCAAGTTCCTGTTATTCCTCATGAATAACAGCAGATTTATATTTCCCCAAAACTAATAACGCATAAAACAAAGATATATATATATAGAGAGAGATATCCAATCTCGGGATTCCAGAAACTTCATTTGAATAGTGACAGAGAGAGAGAACCGACGAGATCGAGAGAAATAGGAAACGATCGAGTGCGTGTAGGAGAGAAGAAGAGGCAGGGGAGGATCGAAGGCTGTTCACGAACGAACGAGGCGGAGACACAGTAGAGTGCGTACCTGATCGATCGTCTCTGAGGTAATTCCGTTGCTCTTCTCGGTTTTTGAATTTGAGTATCGCGAGTTAGAGAATTGATAAGTCAGTTTAAAATTGAAGTTACTTCTAGTTTTTTTGAATACTGGATCGATCACTTGTTGTATTTTTGAAAATCAATTGTTGATGTGGAGGTTATTAGGTATCAAAATTTCTTGATCCTGTATGATATGTTGCTTGATTCCAAATGAAATTGTGCTTTGATCCCTTGTATGCTGATCTATATCTTTATTTAATTGAGCAAGAAACCCGTTAAGTTTATATAAACTGGAGATGATTTTAAGAAACAATCCTGAGGTATCTTGTAGAAATAAGTAAATAGGATACAAGGGCGACTGTAAGATGTTTGTAGGGACTAGTATAATTGTCTTAATAGCAACAAAAAATAGGGAAAATGAAAGGAAAACTATGAGCTTTAATTATTGGCACCTGGTATTTGTTGGGGGCAATTCCAATTAGCCAAAACCAAAACACACAGTATTGGTTGTTAAAATTTTACTATTATAAATGGCCTTCAGAGTAAAAATGTGAAAAAATATACAAAAGATTCGAACAATTACTAGAATAGACTATATAGATCATTAATTAAACTAGGATATGGAACTGTTAACAGTTTTTGATACCTTGCCAAGGAAGTTATGTTCTATTGGATATCTCACAAATATATTATGCGAAAACTGAGACATCTTACTTGAATATTTTTTTGGTATTTAGATAAGCATACATAGTTTACTCTTAATTAATGGTCCTCAAACAAAATATCGCGTCTGTTGTTTGCGAGAGTTTGTACTATTAGAGCGAACATTTATTAGGATGTTGATGAATGTATACTGTTGCACATATAGAAAATAGATGGAAATAAATTCTTGTTATCTAAAATTTCTAGTGCAGTTCTTATATATATATATAGTAAGGCTACCATGCTTTGCAAATTAAAGTGAGTGTTTTAATTTGCACTCATATCTCTATTTTCAAAGTTCAAATAGTCGATCCAAACTTCTCAACATGTTCTACATATCGAAATGTGCTTGGATACCAAATTTTACATTTTTTGGAATTTTTTTACTATTTATTAAGCCACTTTGAAAATCTGAAAATCCGGATGAACAGTAAAAGTTTCTGGACCATCGGATCATCGATTTTCAAAGTGGCTTAATAAATAGTAAAAAAATTCCAAAAAATGTAAAATTTGGTCTCCAAGCACATTTCAATATGGAGATCATGTTGAGTGGTTCGGGTTAACTATTTGAACTTTGAAAATAGAGATATGAGTGCAAATTAAAACACCCACTTTAATTTGTAAAGCATGGTAGCCTTACTCTATATATATATATTTATATATATATATATATTTATAAATTTGCTCCATAAGGTCAACCTGTCTTTTATGCTTAGAAGGTGTAAAGCCATTGCTCTTACTGGCTGAATGCATGTTGTGATCGACCCCATGTTTTTCTTTATACCAGCTTTGAAAATCCTTGATTGGATCCAAATAATATGACCATATTGTAGTTTGATTATATTGGTCTCCAAAATTAGCTTATCAATTAATGTCTAGTTGGCATATAAATTATATTGTTTCAGTTTTATTCAAAATTGTTCTTAATATGTTATAAACTTTTTTTTTTTTTTTTTTTAAATTTTGTAATGTAGATACTCATGAGGCTGCGTCATTATTCATGAAGAATAGAATTCGCCTAAAATTCAGCATGGGTGGTTTAGGAAAGGAGGCCTTTCGGTATCGAGGGCCGGTATGTAATTGATTTATTTGTTATTTCAATGCATTAAATATACTTACTTTTAATAATTTAGACAAAACATATTTTAATTGCTGAATGTTATTTGTTAGAACATTGATTCTCATCATTTCCTGTTTTATCATGCCAATCTTCTTTCATTATTTGCGAGTGGGGACTAAAATCTAGGGGGAGTTATATTCTATAAAAAACATTAATAACATTGTATTACCTGTCAGTGTAAATTTTGGCTTAAGAACTACCACGATATATATGAGCATTACGAACTCTCAATAGTCAGATGCGAAAACTCTTTTGCGTGTTTTGGTTGGAGATATCACCTAAACATTGGAATATCCGGTTATCTTGGAATCTCGAACCATATTGCAAGGAATGAGATACCGCAGAAGGATGGTTACCATGTTTGGTTATCTCATTACAATAAGCCAATGAGTTCTTGCGAATTATTATATATTTGCCATGATGAGTTGCATGATTTGAAATCCAAATCCTTCTTATCATAAAAAGATTCAAATTAATGTGATTAAATATTAAATATTATGACCTTAATTATATTGTTAGCAGAAAGTATTAAAATGACAATAAGATAACTGGAAAGATTGGAGGAGGGAGATGAATCTGTATACAAATACCCTTAAAATGTGAAAGTTTATAAAAATAATATATTGAGTGATCAATTTTTTTGGAGCTGGCTAACTTACTAAAATTAAATATCTCTACCCTACCACAAATTATATGGTACTAAATTATAACATTCATATCACATGTTCTCTGCAGGAATAAAAATGTCAGAGAGCCAAATGTCACTAACACTGAGCCTAATCGAGGTGTAGAAGTGGCGGCAGATCAGACCAAAATTGAGTCTGATTCGTCTGTTCAAGTGACTGAATCTGTCAAGGAAGCTGGCCCTACTAAGAGGCGGAGAAAAGTGACCGTTCTGTTCAAGCGATAACAATGCCATCCCGCACTTGATTAATGGGTCTGAAACGGGTGCTAACCCAATCCAGCACGACTCAGGTGTCTCTAAAAAGCCAAAGAAGGTCATTCGGAGGAAACCAAAACCTTCTGTCAAGGAAGCAAAGAAAGAAATTGAACTCCCATTTGTTTCAGCTACCACAAGTGAAGTTAGACAACAAGAGAAAACAAATAGAGATGTACTAAGCCTCAGCTTGTCAAATAATAACTATTTTGATGTAATAATTCTTTTGTAATTATGAATAAACAGTGCTAGGTTGATGAGATTAGAGAAGTTGTCATAGGGAATGAATAAATTATATTAATGTTATTATTCTAAGCTAGATTATTGTTTTCCTTTTCTAGTTATATGATAATTTAGTTCAATGAGTAAAAATGATAAGCTATGTTACTAAACATAGTTTCATGAAGAAAGGTACTATATTTAAAACAACATTAATTCCTAATTTGCTGAGGGCCATTACAACAAAAAATGGCTAACTGAAACAAATCAGCAGGTAATTAAAGTAAAAGTTCCACCTTATTGACCATCTAATGTGTTAGATATTATCATATTCACACTACAATATTCAGAGAATGAACAATAGAAACACAAAATAACTTCAAAAAAGAATTAAATGTCTATAAAACTCTGCACAAAACCAAAAACTGACAGATAGACTAGATGTAGCTATAGATTATACACTACTCAAACTGATCCATGCATAATAAAACTTCTAACCGTGATGAAGTTGCAAAAGGCTTGATGATCAATTTAGTACCAGAGTCATCCGATATGCATTAAGATTCGGGTGAAAAATTTAAGATTTGTGATGATCAATCATGCACGAATCTTGATGTAGATCAAACAGCTCCTATCAGACAACCTTTGGAGCATCCTAATTTGGTGCAGCCAAGCATGCGTGTGCTTAAAACACATATATGAAAGAGGTTATGTAAAGTCTAGAAAATTAAAACTGTAAAGTCAGTTTTTTGAAATAGTTTATGTATCAAATTTGACATAATTTATAAAAAAATCTATTCATCATCTATCAATTGACTTATAAATTTTATGGTTTTATTTTCTCAGGATTCGATTGGTGAAACCATTCGTATTACACAATTTTTTTTTTTTTAGTAAAGTTGGAGGACAATCCACCCAACTATTTTACTATCTACTGGATTTTTCATCTGAATTTCAAACCTGTGACTACTCACACAGACGACATTATTTTTGACATTAGATCAAAAGTTAGTTCTTATATTTCACAAAAAAATAAATGAGTGTTTTAATCAATTACATGGCTGCCAAATATGCTGGATGTCAAAAAAAGAAAAAAAAAATGTCCTCAATAAAATCATATAAACACAAGATGACAGACATTTAAATAAACAATTACTGCATTTCTGATTCTTTTCTGAAAAATAACTTTTTTTGTCCAAATTTGTAATACTTGGTGATTTGTACATCAACGATGAGAATGGATTGATTTGATCTTGTCCATGTAAAATAATTTGCTGTAAAATTTTTCAATGACCCCTCAATTTTCAGCGCCAAATTGAACTGGAGCTGAACGGAAATCAAATAACTCATATAAATATAATCCGTTTCCCATACGATTTTATAAATTAACGTGGCAATAAGCCAATAGGACAAGCGAAAGATCAGAATTTGGGCTCAAATAATCTGGCCCAACAAATATCAGCTAAACAAAGGAAACAAAAGATGGCCCAAATAAGTTGGCCCAAAAAACCAAAGAAATCCATAATGGAAAGAAGAAACCCTAAAAAAAAAGGATAAATACCAAAGAAGCCGTCCTAATCCGCTGCAGTTAATTCCGAACCTCCCGATCGGATCGAGAGTGAGAGAGAGAGAGAGAGAGAGAGGCAGGAAGCGACAGAGAGCGGGTTCGTAAAGGAGAAGTAGAAGAAGAGGCAGAGGGAGGATCCGGTGCTTTGTACGAACAAAGGAGATAGAGATCCATCGGCGTGCATACTTGATTCGACTGTCTCTGAGGTAATTGGAATTCCTTTCTTGTTTCTCTACTGATCGATCATCTTTGGAATTTCTGTATAATGATTGTGTAGGAATTGATTTGGTACTAGATACCAGATAGCTCTGGAATCATATCCTCTGCGGAGTTTTTACCTGCGGAGCTGTGCGGTTCTTTTAATCTGGTCCGTTCGTTTTGATCGGACGGACCAAATATGATTATGGCACGAATCTCAAAGAAAAATTAATACTGCCCCTCCATCATCTCGAGCACTCACCGGCTGAGATTAAATCTGGGCCGTCTGATCAACTCCGCACAGCTCCGCAGGTTAAAGACTGCGCAGAGGATACTGGTCCGATAGCTCTGGCTTCTATGCTTGTTTAATTCCTTTGACAGAGAAAACCCCTACTTAGCATTACCAGGGATTTTAGATTTTTAAGTGTAGTTGTTATAAAATAAACAGTTGGAGGCTACTTGATTTAAAAAAAAAATTGAGAAATATTAACGATTCTAATTTTAGTAGATTTGTTCATGATGCAATATTAAGTACTGTTAACAGAGTTTTTTTTTTAAATTGTTATATCTCGCAAATATTTTCTACAAAAAAGTTAACATCTTACTTTGGCAGTGAATTAAGTATGGTGAGAAAAGAAATAGAAGTTTTTGTCCGGATGATTGGTTACTCCTCAAATATAACACTGCTTTTGTTGTTTGTGAGAGTTTGTAGTATTGGCACACACAGTTCTTAGAATATATTGATTTGGTCATTTGTTTCCCATGGAGTTTGTTACTGATAATCATGATTACCCCACCCAAACATAAATTTAATAGTGGCAACTTTTAAAAAAACCATATTTATATATAAGAAAAGAGAAAAAACTCACTTTTTGGTGCTATATATTTTTAATATTCTAGAAAATACTTCACAGACAATTTATGAACATAAACATGTTGTGATCCTTTTGTAGCAATTGCTGAGCATATAATGTTAGCATTTTTTGTAGTAGCTTTTATTATATAATGTAATGATCAACTTTTTAGTTAGATATAATTATTGTTCTGCACTGTTGCCAATTTAAATGTTGTGCCAACTTTTTAGTTATATACAATTAGTGTTTTGCACTGTTGTTAATTTAAATGTTGTACAATTGTGAGTGTTATCCTGAGAAGTTTATATGATTGACCCCTAATGTGTGTTTGACCACCATACTTACCAATTGATTTTGATTTCAACATGATGATAGATAAACTAACAATATACTAGTTTTGGGAAATACTGTTCTAGATGTATAAAGTCTTCCTCTATTTGGCATAATTTTAATGAAACTGACATTAAGATGTTCCAATTTGATTATTTGCAGGTCAAGAAAATGGCCAGATGGAATCAGAGCCTTGTTGGTTGAATGCAGTGTGCTAATGAAACAACCATTATGCAACTGTCTTTTCACTATTTAACCGCTGGACTCCATCTAAAGGGGTCTCACCCTCACCCAATGTTTGCACCTATACTGTCTTGATCAGCTATTGTATCTGAATGAATCAGCTAGGACTTGGGTTAATTTTCTTTGAATCCAGCTATATGAATCTGTAATGTTGAACCATGGGAGTTTAAATTTGCGCAAAATACTCTAGGAAGCTCTCAACATCTCACAACCAAGATAATCTTTGAGCATCGATTTCATGGTCTTTAGGAAAAACCGCATAGTACATGAAACATGATTTGAGAATAAGGGACAATTCATTGTAGCTGGTGTCTATGATCTCAATATATTCTCTCTTAAGAGTAATAGACTTTGTCATTTGCTCAAAGAATTTACTGAGATTATTGTCATCAGCTACAATGATTTGTCATTTGTTCTCAAGTCATGTTTTATGTACTATGCAGTTTTCCCTGATCAAAATGAAATTGACCATGAAATTGGTTCTGAAAGATTATTTCGGTTGTGGGTTATTGGGGCGCATACTAGTGGAAGAACTACTTTGATGTAATAATACTTTTGAATGAGAAAATATAATGTTAGGTTGATGAGATTAGAGAAGCTCTTTGAGGGAATCAATAAATTATCTATACTAATGTTATTATTTAAAGCTAGATTATTTTCCTTTTCTATATGATGATTTAGTTTGATATTGAGGAAAATTCGATAAGACTGTTGCTGACATAGTTTCATCAAGAAAAATACTATATTTAAAACAACAAATGGAATTGGCCGAAAAGGCCCAAAAAGAAAAATATTTAGCTGAAACAAATCTAGTAATGCAAGTAAAGGTTACCTTATTAACCATCTAATGTGTCATAAATTATCATATTTACACTGCAACTTTCCGAATATGAACAAATGTGACATGTCACAACATTTAATATATAATTGCTTTGCAGCTATAGATTACATCAATTATTATTCAATAAAAAAGCTTAACACATTAACCTTGTACACAATGTGTTAAAGAGTATATTATAATACAAGGTAAATATTATCACTAATGCGCACATATGATAAAAAAGATTGGATAAAAGAGAAAAAAATTGAAAAAAATCCAAAAATAAAAATGATTGGATGTCTGAATTCTGATCATCGAAGACGAGACACTAGAATTGTCTGAACCTCCTCTGACTTCGCCCAAACCGCAATTCAAATACTTCAGTTCTATTTGTTGTTTGAAGAAGTTTAGGAGAGGCCCAATTTACTGATAATGCAAAGAGAATACATGTTAATTTATGTCAGGCAGAGTTCTATCTGAATTTTCTTCTTTGAAATAATAATGCAAAAGAGAATAAATAATTTAAGAGGGATTTTGAATGACACAAAAATGGAAACAAATCTGCTGCAATTCTAAAGGGATCGCATGACCCTGCTTTTCTATATCTTAACTTTATTTTTTTAGAATGCACAAATCTCTAAGAAAATTAATTTACATACACAAATCTAAAAAAAAATTAAAGATTAGATATGAAAAGTTAGGGTCCTGCGATCCCTTAAGAATCGCAACAGATTTAATTTCCACAAAAATGGGGTTACAAGAAACTGGTAATTTTCTTCCAGTTCATAATGGAAAATATAATGATTTAGGCTGTGTTTCAGATTTGGATCTCATAGAGGAAGGTGAAGGGACGGGGAGGGAGGTGAACTCAGCGACTTTCCTTCCGAACAGTAGAAGCTACACCTCGATTTGGGGGTGACGGATTTCGCCAAAAATCAACACGACGCTCCCCTCTCCTCTTCTTCGAATAGTAACGCGTAACTTCTGCTCCCTCT
Organism: Carex arenaria; assembly: GCA_964058825.1. Lineage (NCBI taxonomy): Eukaryota > Viridiplantae > Streptophyta > Magnoliopsida > Poales > Cyperaceae > Carex > Carex arenaria. The sequence goes on from CAXKVW010000911.1 coordinate 38,909, forward strand.
TCGATTCCCCTCTTCTGGAGCAGGTGATCTCGCCTGGGTAAATGCGGTCTGGCAAGCTCTCCCCTCTGCACATTAAACTCGCCCTCCCCCTCCCTCCATGTAACCTCATCTGAAGCACGCTCTTAGAATATCTCTCTCAAATTATATGCCTTTACATGTTCATTTCTCATAAATTATCATATTTAGTGAATGTATTTCAAAAATAAATGTCAGAATCGGTTGAAAAAAGCAGTGAAAATTGGAAAATAGAGAATAATTTATTCGAGTACAAGTGTCTTGAACTATTGAGCATGATAAAGCGTCGTTCCTTAAAAACATATGGTGTTGATACAGCAAGTGTAAGTACTAATTGACATGCATTACATGTATTTGGATGTGAAAAATAAGGTGGCTACCTCAAGCTGATTGGCACCATTATGGTAAAACGAATAAAGTGAAGAGCAATTAATTTATCGGTGATATCGTACAAGATCTTTAGCACTAATAATAAAGAGTGGGGGACGGTTTGATGGGCATCGGACCAAATTCGGTCTGACGCCCGTCCCTCGTGGTCAGATCCGTATTATGATGCGTCCAAACTTGATTAGCCGGAACTTAAAGTTTTTGTACGAATCTTGATACGGATCAGACGGCTTTGGAAGGACGTCAAACTGCATTTGATCTGATGCCCATTGGACCGCCCCTGCTTCCTAACAAGAAAGCCTTCAAATGACCAGACTATGCAATTCTGAGCACACAACTTTTCCCAAGTACTTACTTCATGAGAAACAGAGCACATACAATAGTATAATTACAAGGTATGATTCATAGGAGTTTGACAAACTGCTACAATAGGAAAATCACAAAATTTTAATTGCAAAATCTGACGCACACCTCTCTGGTTACCAGTGCAATGTTACTTGAATGTATTTCAGTCTTATTTCTAAATACACATATAACACTTGCGTTGAGTAGATCGAG
>CAXKVW010000912.1:0-80582 GCA_964058825.1 Carex arenaria
TTTAGTACAAGTCGGGACGTTTCGATCGACTCTGTCCCTCCCTGGAAATTTTTTTGCCTCCTGCTGGATGTTTAATTTGTTGTTCGGGTTAAATTTAGAGTTAAAATTAAAATATTTTTTTATAATTATGATTAATAATTAGAATTATAGATTAAAATATCAGAAATTACAAGTCAGAGCATTGAAAAATATAGATTAAAATATTATTTTTTATTAAGTACTTAATTAATTAATGGATTTGAATCCGATTAGCTATTTAAATCCGATTCGATAATTTTTTGCCCCTCCTGATAAAAATCCTGAATCCGCCTCTGATGACAACATCATTTACATCAAGACTGGAGAGAATTCAAATCTGGTGTTTGAATTTTAAAATTTCTTTGTATAGACGTGGTCTTCGAGAAAATGATATTTTTCTTTTTGCATTTGAATATAACAATTGGCACTGAATACCGATACTTCTATTGCCTTTTATATATTTAATGCGTATCATAGTTTAAGCATTTAACTAGTCATTATTCTGACATTTTCCTAAGAACCAATCAACCAATCATATTTGGTCTCTGCTGTCATTTAAAAAAAATAAAAATGTGAGGCTACGGTGCTATCATATCGCACATATCGTGGATTTATATTTTCATTTTTTAAATTTAAACTATAACACCTCAATATGATTTTGTACTTGACTGTCAAATTTTAAATTATTTTTAGAATTTTTCCTACTATTTTTTAAGATAGTAAAAAGCTGCTTAATCTAATAATTCTCAACAATTTGGAAGTAGTGATTAAATATCTATCTAAATAATAAAAACTGAAAGTATATGATTCGGCCTTCAAGTTTATTTCAAATTAACAGTTTGAATTTTAAAAATAAAGATATAAATTCATTGATGTGCACTATGTACAGTACCGTAGCCTCACTCAAAAAAAAAAAATACAAATAAACATACTACTTTAGATTTTTCTCAATCAACAAATTCTTTGTTTTATCTTCGAGTGATCTTCTCCAACAACACGCGTGCTAAAAAAAATTAGAAACCTTCTAATAGGCTCTAAAAAATCTCAGCTCATCTCCCACTGTTTTTTTTCCCATTTTTAAAAAAGAAATTTTCATGTATACACTCAAAAATCACAAAATTATGTTTTCCCCCTTTAAAATTAATAATATCATATTTAACCATCTAAATTCCAAAAACTCACAAATCTACATAATTCATTAAATTTTCTATTAAAACTCATATTATCATTTATTACAAATATATATATGTGTGTGTTTAAGAGACAAGCATATACCTAATTCGTTTTCTTACTTGTGGTGCATAGACAAGCATATGCCTAAATGTCACCATGTACGCATCACGTGTAGAGAAATGAACAATTTGTCCTCGGAAACCAATCTGTTAGAAAACAAAATATTTCTTTAAATATGCTCACATATTTTTTATTTTTCTTAATGAAGAATAAAATAGATATTTTATAAACTTAAATTGAGTTTTAATAGAAAGGTCAAATAAATGTTGTACATTTGTAAGTTTTTGAAATTCAGAAGAATAAATATGATCTTATTGAATTTTAGAAGAGAAAATACGTAATTTCGAGATTTTTTTAGGGTATACATAAAAAAAGCACAAGTTTCTCTCTCTCCCTTTCATCCTATAAAGTCGTCTTACCTCTTCCCCAAGCGATTGAATCTCTTACATAATCTTACTCTCTAAACAAACAAACACACCTAGAGCAAATTGTACCAGTTGATAATGACAACCATGGCGAAAACCACCAGCTCCAGCACCAGCACCAGCACCAGCACCGTTAGCACATCTGAATCCATGTGCATGTCATCTGTCTTCTCCTCTTGTAGAATCCTAGATTTTGCTGATATTGAAGAGGGATTTTCAGGATCTGACATGAGATACTTCGTACAAAGCAAAGATGAACACAAATGCCACCACATTCTCGATTCCTGTTACTTGTGCAAGGAAATTATTCCCAAGAATCAAGAGATTTATATGTACAGGTTAGTTGTTACTGCTCTGATTGATCATTGAAACCGTTTCTTTTCCCAATTTTAAGCATTTAATTTAGACCATTTTCTTGCAAAAAAAAATGATCATTCGAATTGAAGTCCGAGCAAATTAGACTAGATATAATTTTAAGGGCTTTGTTGAGTAATTAGGATTCGAAATTATATCATTTGAAATTCTCTTGTAACATTTTTAACCTTTTCTATTTTTTGTGCAGAGGAGAATTGCCATTTTGTAGCCATGAGTGCAGAATGGAGCAGATTGAAATGGATTTAGCTCTTGAACGCCTCCATCAAACTCAGTTGAAAATTCAGAAGCAAAATTTGGTACCAGAAAATCAAAATAATTGTTCAACGGATATGAATTTGTGCACTGAGAGCGGGTACCAGAATTTCGGATACAGCATTGTAAATTATGTTATTTCGCTTGTTGTTGGTTAAAATAATTGAATTAACAAGAATTTAGGAAAATGCATATACATAATACATTTTCTTTTTGAGGGAGAGCTTTTGCCATGTTTTGGGTCGGTGATTTCTCCATTTGTATTATTAGAGTTTTTTTTCTTCTTTTCGAATCGATTTTTTGTAATTAACCAAAAAAAATGTGAAAAAATAAATGAAAAGGTTTGTAGGTAGTAATGTAAATGTATAGATCCAGTCATGATTCTTACTTTTACCAATACTTTTTATTCATGTTCTTTTTTTCAAAAGGAAATTTATTCTATGTTTCTTATTTATTCAAAAGGAAAATATCATTGCTTCCAATAAATTTGTCATCATACCATGTTAAAAAATAGAGGGTTAAGAAATTTTAAAATTTTTATATCTTAATCATACCTCTACTTTTTAAATATTTAACAAATAATTCGGAAACTCAAATTTCAGCATCCGTAATATTTTTAGTATATAATATATTGATGTTCATCGAAACAAAATAAAATGATGTAATTCGATGTACATTAATACATATAGATAAAAAAAAGTAAGGTGGAATTTATTGATAATAAATTAACTTTAAAATCATTAAAATATGACATTTAATTTTGAAAGGCAACACTTGGAGTGTGATATATTATGAATCTGTTTGATGTTTTCGAACATTAAGGAAAATAAAACAAGCTTTGGTGGATTTATGCTATTTGATTGTCAAACTATTTAAAAAAATGAGGTATGGTTAGATCATTTCTTCTTCGATTTTCAAAATATTTTCTCAAAATTTTGTAATAGAAAATACAAGAAATATTTATCCTAATAAAGTATTAATTTTTAGAATTATCTTTTCCCACGCATCAAATGATCTAACCATACCTCATTTGGACAAGGAATTTTTTTAAAATTTTGGACAAATTTCCGAGGAACAGATTAGTGCCGAATCAGGGGTATAAATGGATCAAATATTATATCCAGATATTAATCAAATACAAGTACAAATTTGGATATTATCAGATACAGATGCTGATAATGCATGTATGGTTTTTAATTTTTAAGTGGATATTTCGGATTTTTGAAGTCCGGATATGCCCATATATCACTTAATTTGGGCTTTGGGCTTTGGGCTTTGAAGTATAACGTAAAACTTTGTTACAAACCCAAAATCTAATAACTCAATTACTCATGTTTTATGTTTTATCAAGATTAATAATTACTGATTAATTTGTGTTCGTATCTATATCCATTTAGTATTTTGATATGTATCCGTATCCAAATCAGTATCCAAAACTAAAAATAAATACAGATAAGATTTAACTATTATTCGTCAGTATCCGATACATTTACACCCCTAGGCAGCAAAATAATGGCCATTTCTTCCATATTTCTCTCATTATAAATTTACAATTAGGTACTAGTAATTACCAACCAATTGAAAAACTCCAACAAGCAAAATAGTCTAATAATCTCTAATTTTGAATTTCCTTGCACCATCTCATCAGGGGAAAAAATTCCAGTTGCAAATTCAAATGCACAGATTGCTTTTCATTTGCATGTTGTTTTTATCTTACATCTTTTCCCAACCTATATGGAGAACCCACTAACAATTTCAAAATATACAGCCTACAAATTTAACACACAGGAAAAAAAAACAAAAACAAATGCTAAGAAGTGGATGAACTAGGGCCCGGGTCAGGGGCCAGTCGCCACCTAAGCCTGCCGGCTGCCGCCCTCATGGCCCCCTCCATCAAAGTCTCTTTATTTGAAACATCAGCACCATTGACCCGTGCTGCCTCCCCAGAATTTGGTATTTGGTTGGCACCCTCTTGCGGGATCTGCTGTGGCCGGGTTGTGAAACCGCCTTCTGATTGCATTGTTTGCTGTTCTGGTGGTACGTTAGAAGCAACAGGTGGCGGCTGCGCAAATGCTGTGCCATTTGTCTGTTGAGATGGCATGTGAGTTCCTGGCTGTGACTGCTGAGGCCGTGGTCTCCTCTGTAATATAGCAAAAAATATAGAAGTCGAGATAATTAAAAGTTCTAGTTTCTACATAGTTTAACATTGCTAAAAACCAAATTTAAAGAGAAAGTTTCTTCCAAAATATATACAGATTAAGGAGTCTGGCTACTATGACATTAGTGTTATTTCAACCAAATAGGCTTCAAATAATGAATCCAAACCATTCAAACTAATCTACTTCACAAGTAATGCATTTACATGCAAAATTTGTAAATTTTGAATTCAATTTAATATGAAATCAAGTGGTAAAAAAATGATGAAAAATGAATGCATTAAAATTAACTTAAAAATCTTATTTTTGACCACTTGACTTCATACGAAATGGATTCGAAAATTTATAAATTTGGCATGTAAATGCATCACTTATAAGATAGATCAGTTTGAATGGTTTGGATTTGTTGTTTAAAGCCTATTTGATGTTTTGAAGTCAGGTGTCACTAGGGTTAAAATTTGATCTTGCAAAATCATGCCAAAACTTTCACCTTAATTGCAAAGAACAAGCATCATTATGTCACATTGCAATTCAATCTGCCTTTTCATTTCTAATAATAATGGGAAAATGCATGGTGTTACTTTTCCAGTTTTGCCCCTATTCCCTTAAAGACATCAATTTTTTGCTTTAGATTCAAGATTGACCGAACCAAACTCAATGGTGTTACTTTAAATTTTTTTTTTTTTTTTGACAAATTTGAATCACTTCCATTGACATCATTGTATTCTTCAACGAGGCATAAACCTCACTACCAGCATACCTTTTACCCTGTAATTTTAACACACTGACTATACTCTCATTATCGATTACAAATACATTGTTTTCACCATCTATGTAGTTTTAAAAGGTTCAAAGGTTTTATTACTGGAGTGAGGCTATGGTACTATGCATAGCGCAGATTGGTGTGTACATGGATCAATATCTCCATTTTCAAAGTCCAAACAATCAATTTGAACTGTTCAACATGATCTCCATATGAAATGTACTTGTAGATCAAATTTAAGATTTTTTTTTATAGGTAGAAAATCACTACAAGTGTCAAATAGTACAAAAAAAAATCTAAAAATGTAAAATTTAGTCTGCAAGTACATTTTAATGTGGAGATCATGTTGAACAATTCGGATTGACTATTTAAACTTTTAAAACGATGATATTGATCCATAGTACAGACCAATCCGCGCTATGCATACCATAGCCTCACTCTTATTATTATTTTGCTAAAAAACTACTATTAATTGCACTTCTGAACAACACTTTCCTTAGGAACAACAAACTTCTAAGTTTCAAACTAAACATCAGTCTTACCCCTGGTTCTAGTAAGTGAAATACAACCACGTAGCATAGCTTCATGTTTACAAAATTAAGCAACTAAACCATTTTAGCATAGCTTAATGTTCACAAAGAACATAAAAATATAGGTTCTAATTTCAAATAAAATATATGTTAAGCATTATTTGAATTTTGTAAATATGCAAACAGTCAGTTTGTGTGTAAAGCCTGCTGGAATAGTGACATGAGGTGTATAGTACAGCTATATACACCCCAAAAAAAAATTCTATTACTAGTATATATAAACATCTCTTACCCGAACATTACGAGATCCACTTGATGTGTTAGACTGAGACGCCACATACTCTAACACCTCATAAACTCTACTTTGACCATAACTTGTGAGCCTCTGGAAAGAGAGGGATGCAACGTCAGAAACACGAGTATGCAACTCGAGTAGGTGCCGGTCAATCTGGGTCTCATGCCTCGACAGGTATGGCCGAAAGAAAGTATCATACACATATGTAGTACCCTGCAATTATAAAGCACTTGACATCTCTATTACAATATCACACTGATTTCATGTGCTACCATGAACGATAGTAGATTATACATGACTACAAAATAGAGTCGGATTGAGACATAATAAATAAAGATTAGTTGACTTAAGTTGTTGCTTAAATGATATATATTACTTATAAAATTGTACCAAAATATTTAGGAATTAGGATACACCACTGGCCATTAAAGAAAAATTACCTTTGTCTTGGGATACCAGAGGTACACAATTAATGCCAGCTTTGCTTCGCTATACATTGGTAACCTAGAGAGAGAGAGAGAGTCAGTCCCAAGAGCATTTATAAAGTATATTAAACAACTTTAAAAACAAATATTATTTCTAAATTTACCATGAAACGAAATTATCAGCAACCCTCTCGAAGACAGTTAAAATGGCAATCAATATCCTACACAGTAAAAAAATAAAAGTGGATAGTAAGCTAATCAACAAAAAAAAAAATCAAAATTAGAGAAACAATGAGTAAGACATACCAATATTGGCACCAAAACCGCAATTGATCAATCTCCGCCTTTAATTCAAGTGTCTTATAGCAATCATAAGCTGGATAGATGTAGCCCAGAACCAATCTGTCCACATTGCGAAAACAATTTATTTTTTCTCTTACATTGAGATAATGACCTGTATATATGCACTTGCAACAATAGAACCTCCTAATGTTGTGTAAAACATGTAAAATAAGTCACAGCCTGTGTTAAAAGAAAATAAAATTAATATTTGGAATGGTTCCTGCTGACACATTTAGGCAGTAAACTAGAGACTCTAAATAGTTGCTTTCTCTGCATTTTATTAAGATCAGAACGAGAAAAAAAAAAGGGGGCTTCGTGATTCCTTACATTAGAGGCCTTGTTAGAAATGCTAATACCATTTCTGCTAACTTTTGTAATAGAGTTTGCACAAATGAGAAGGCAGTTGAGCCTAAGAAGAACAAATATAAGAAAGAAAGATTAATATATTCCAATAAACAAAATTATAATGAATTTCATAATTAATTATTTAAGGCCAGAACTTCAATAAAACTTCAATAAAACTTTATCAAATCTGTATGCCTAAATAATAGCAAAGAAAATATTGTCCAATTAAGCTAATGTACCCCTACATAAGTCAATATATTGATCAATTGTATTTAAGTGGCCGTAAGCTAAACAATTAATAGCATAATTACACATAATTAAGCCCAAATTTGACAATTGAGCAATATACTCAATTTATCCACTTAATCTCAAGTTACCACATTAAATGTGCATTAAACTCTGAGGAACCAAGAAGTTATAACCAAGAAAGCATATTTCAGACCGATCTGTACTAACACCTACTGGTACATGCAATAGAAAACACACTATATACGTAATAGTTAATATCACACTCCTTATACTTATGCTACAAAATTTCTCACTGTAAAATTATAATAAACTGTTTCTATATCAGAAATTGTGAAAATTTATGAAAGATTCATTACAAACCCGTAATTTTACACCGAAGATATGGTAAAGTGTCAAAATTTAGGCAATTAAAATTGACAAAAATTTATTGGATAATCATCATAATAGAAAAGCGATATGTGTGGCAATACCGTGGATTTTTGCTTTCCTTTGTTACAAGCGACTATAGTCTATAGAGGGAGAAGAGGAGGGGAAGAGAGTAAACCGCGCACGGCAGGAATTAGGTAACTTGGGATAGGTTTTGGGTGCGTATCCTCTGAGATATCTCAATTTTTGCGTGACCGACGTGTCCAGTATTATTTTAGCTTTGAGATTCGTGTAAAATGTATTTGAACGATTGTGATATTCCAAAAAGTCACATAAAGTTTGAGATATCTCAGAGGATATGAATTCATAGGTTTTCACTTGAACCGGCGCTTAAAATATGATACTTTGTGGCATTTCGGTGCGAGAGAGGGGGTGTCCGATGCCCATCGGACCAAAACAGTGTTCGATGGGGTTTTTATCGTCCGATTCACATCAAGATCTGTGCGCCTTACTTTAATATCCGTGAGCACAGATCTTGAAGTAGATCAGATGGTAGAAACTATCCATCGAATACTGTTTTGGTCCGATGGGCATCGGACACCCTCCTCTTCCGGTGCTGTCATTCGAATGCTGGGTAATTTCCCGGACGGGCGGGGAAGTTCATATCTCTGCACCAACTCAGATGTTGGATTTATAATCTAAACCGTTCGATCAAAAATCTGGATTCATCCGGTCCACGTCTGTAATGCACTGGCGTCTGGTCCTAATATTTGTGTCAATACGGATCGGACGGTCCGGATTCGTTCTTCAGTAACTTTTGTTTTCTTGAATTGTACCTTCTTTTGTTTAATTGGGCCTTACACTTGCTTCATTTTCTAAACGGACCCAACACATTTCCAAACTGGGCTGAACAAAAGGTCGATAAATGTTTAATGACCCATACACAGATTGGTTCGTTTTCTTACTCGCAAGTAACAACCGAACAACCTGCATTTTTACGGATTTTTTTTTATTTAACACCCCAAGAAATCGGAATTAAATAAAAACCACTCTGTTTGGGGTTCTATCACAAATACCACCCCCGCACAAGCCTTGTGCGCACCCGAAAACACGGAAACGCACAAGGGTTGTGCGCACCCGAAATTTTTTTTTTTTTTTTTTTTGAAATATTGGTAGAAGCTACTAAAGTACCACTCGACAAAACTGGGAACGCACAGTGCTTGTGCGCACCCGATCGGATCCGCACAATGGTTGTGCGAACCCGTTTGAAACCGCAATTTCTCCGTGGATCGTCGGGTGCGCGAATTCTTTGTGCGGATCCGTTTTTCGGGTGCGCACAAGGCTTGTGCGGGGGTGGTATTTGTGATAGAACTCCAAACAGAGTGGTTTTTATTTAATTCCGATTTTTTGGGGTGTTAAATAAAAAAAAATCCGGCATTTTTAGTCTTTTAAATATTATTATCAAAAATTAAACATACGAGTATTTTTTAGGTCATTTTTATTATTATTTTTTAAAAAAACAAGAAATCGTGTCACTATAAATTTAATAAATTTATAGTTTTTTTTAACTGAATTGATACTAAATTTGTCATCTAATTAAAAATTAATATTTGATATGATATAAGATAATTTGTTCTGTATGAGGAGCTGTAGATTTAAAATTCAAATGAGAAATTTGTAGTGTTCTAAATAACGCGCTATAGCGGCGTAGTAGTATCTTCTGATCTTAAATGTTAGGCTATGAGATAAAAATGCGTTAATTCAGCTACGACTGTTATAACTGTAATAGCGATCCGCAATAGTACCGCAAATAGCACACATTGTTCTACTAAGATTTTATCAAAGGTTTAAATTGAAAATTTATTTCTTTTAAATATAAAAAAGATAGATAGTTTATACTATGATGTTTAGGTTAAATTGAATAGAAAAAAGAAAGATAAATAGTTAACATTTTATGTCATAATGCTTAGATTATTTTGAATAGAAAAATATAGTTAGTTTATAATATTATGAGGGATATTTTGAATAACAATTTGGACTTTATATTGATTGGTTCAATATAAATATTATGATTCATTAATAAATTTAGTGTTAATTGCTCTATAAAAATTTAGAGAATGTTGATAATTAGTAGAAATATAAAATATAATTTTTCAAAGCAAAAATATACTATGTATGATAGTTCTTGTTATAACTACGCTACACGCGGTAAAAGAATAACGCAAAAAATGCTATTTAAAACCTTTTTTTTTTATAAATATTATAAATTACAAAGGAAAGGAAGATCTTTACTTGTCTCTTACAAAACGAAGAATTCCATGCAGAGGCGGAGGCAGTAGGTTTAAATGGGGGTCAATTGACCCCATTAATTTTCAAAAAAAATATATTTATTAGTAAATTTTTATATAGTTTAGTAGAAAATACTATAAAACCTATCAAATTGATCTCATTCGCGATATAAAATTTTTATATAATTGATCCTATTTAAATTTGACTCCTATAATTTGAAAATCTGAGTCTGTCCCTGATTCCATGCCTTCCCCAGTTAATACCCACCACTACTTGGTGATGATCGTTTTCGAATTTGCGACTCTCGAAGGAAAAGTGAGGCCCATAGATTGGTGATGGACCACGGTTCCCCTAGCGGATGCTTGTTTTGTACGGAGAATATTACCTCAAAGGCGAACTTTTTACTTTTTAGTCATAATCTTACAAAATAATTAATTAAATTCGTAATAATATTATTGTAATGTTAAAAAATAACAAAACTGTAGGAAATCGGTACGACTTACCGTCTAATTCGTTGATGCTTATATGGGCCATTCGGCAATAAATAATTAAGAGTGGAGAATTAAGAGCTTAGGAGCGCTAAGGAATCGATGTTCGGTTGTCTTAATTTGTGGGTGAAGGATTAAGTGCTTAAGGAGGGGGTATAGGTGTCTGAAAGTCCGGACAAGAGATTAAGATCCAAGCGAAAGGAAGCTAAATGAGGTGTTCTTAATCCGCGCTAAAAAATTGGTATTCGGCGGGATTAAGCGGCTAAGAAAGCTAAAGGAAGCAGATTAAGTCTTAAGGAGGCTTAATCCATGCTTGCCGAACAGCCCCATATAATTGGATTCATTATGCTTCAAAAACGAGAGCATAGCATAATATAATTGGAGTAGAACTAGGGTGTTTCTAAGTTATGAACTCAACTCTAAAATATATCGAATTGGATGAATCTAAACTGTTGAAATCCTTCTACCTTGTGAGTGATAAATATACATGCGATTTTAAAGTTTCAAATTAATTTAGTATAAAGTAAAGTGGTCAAAATTAGAATATTTATAATTAATTTTAATGCATTCATCTTTGGACGTTGTTTGACCACTTGACTCTATACAAAATTATTTTAAAATTTTAAAATTTCCGCATGTAGACACATCACTAGTAAGATAGAAGGATTTTAACTGTTTGGATTCGTCATTTGAAGCCAACCTTATAGATTTTAGAATTAAGTTCACAGAGAAACTTGGTGAACTTAAGAACACCCTAGTTCTACTCATATAAATGAGCTCATCGTTTGTTAGCTGTTAGAATTCATTAGGGATCAAGAGTCATGACAGATTATTAAGATCTTGTTAGTTTTCAACATTTTATAAAAATGATATTACGTATTTTTTTTAATGATATGAATAAAAAAAAATCGGATGCTCAAGTGCTGAAATTTTTCATTTTTTTTTCCTCAACTAAAAGTCAAATCTTCACAATGGAAGAATAGAAAGAAAGGAATAAAAGTTTATATATATTGTTAAATTTTAACAGAATGTTAAAATTAATGGAGATTCCTTATTATCTTTTTTTTCAATAACCAAAAACCTATTTTTTTTATTACCCTCTGAAGGAAACTAAATACTTAAATCAAGTATTACATAAAAGAAATTAATCGAGGTAGTTTAATTATACATAAAAATTACTTTCTACGTAGAAATCTAAATGCTCTTTTTGTAGAAGGTCGCAATTTCGAAGTTTAATTGGAGAAATCTTTTGTAAAAATTAATTAAATAACTGGATGGCTTGACGAATGGCGCCTTGATCTCCAATCTTACTCAAACAAAAAAAAACATACAAATCTAAATGAATTTACACTTTATTAGTACTTATTCATTTCATTTGCAAAGTTATTGCTACTGCTGATATGGTGATTGCAATTTTAATTGTAAAATTTTAGAAAAATTACTGATTTAAATTACTAAATTAAAATCCGTCTAAAAATATCACATCAACTGACAATTAATTTACTATTATTGTTTTGGTCTAGTGATTAAGGCACATGGTCTCTATGTGAGAGGTCATGAGTTTGAAATCCAGATGACAAGAGTATTAAATAGTTGGGTGACCTCCAACCTTTACTCAAAAAATTTAATTTACTATTATTGTTATAGGGATGCAAAATTTCAATTAAATTACAATTTTAATTGAAAAAAAATGGACTTGTGACTGAGGATGAAAGTAATTGAGGAATAATTGATAAAGACTTTGATTTGGCAAACCATATCATTTTTTGTTTTAAATTGCAAAAATAAAAAATACTTTTATACCTAAAAAGATAATATATTCAGACGAAAAACAATTCTAAAATGTCAGCATTCGTTGGGAACCAATGCAAGTTGACCCTGATGGCTGCAAATTGATATTGCCGAAAGCAACAAAGAATCTATTTAAAAAAAAAATACACCTAACATTGATGAACACACAGACACAAAAATTCTGAAACAAAGAGAGTAGAAGGAATAAATCAAGCTATATAGATTCTTGACAGAGACGAAAGGGAAGAAAAAGAAATGACATAGGTGTTATGTTATGTAAGGAATCCAACATGCTAACAAGTTCTCTCCAATCATATATAGTGCGCTTCATGATTTTGCCAAATTTAATTTTGCTTTCTAATATGGACGAATCTGAAAAGAATATATATCATGGATGAAATGTTTTTAAAAACACAAGAGTACTGATTTGCTTCAAATCTTAATTGCTTGATAAAGAGAAAGAGACTCCACACTCTCAATTGTTGGATGTAGAATATTTATTAATTTAATTTTTTTAATAAATTTACTAAAATTATTATATCGGTATTGCACTTGATAAAGAGAAGCATATTATTTTTGGGCCTGCAATTCGGTGTCTGTGAATACTATAGGCACCATTTTGAGATTCAACTCAATTTTATTTGGGTTAAACTCAATTTGGTGTATATGAATACTATAGGCACCATTTTGAGATTCATGCCGAAATAAAAAGAACGGTTCAGATTTACTAATTACACCTCATGGACCTGGGGCTGGGGATCCGAATTCGATCCTTTCCCCCCCCCCCCCCCCCCCCCCCCCCCCTTTTTGAATCTTGATTAATATTCACATTTCACAATAACAGAGTATGTTAGTTATGATTAACAACACAAAACACCACAAAGAAATGGGAGCAAGAGAATCAGGTCAGTCAGAGATAGAGTCAAACTTTTAGACAATGAGAGATTGAGAGTAGAGTATATAAAATTTTCCTGCTGCAAATGGAGATTAATTTTACACTGCTCATAGTATTTTACTCTAAATTATACACAAAATAAGACATAAATATAAATGGGGATCAATTGACCCCATTCTTTGAGAGTGGCACTGCTCCTGAGGTCGATAACTTGTTCCTCCCCTGTGATTCTTACACAGGTAGGGTCATATGTCGTGTTGTATCGCAACGTGATTTGATAAAGTTAAGTTTCCACGTGTCATGTCTTGATCAAAATCGCTAGTCATTGTTACGGCACATGAATGATCACAACATATTATGTGATCGAATGTTGCGTGGTTAGTCACGGCTGGTCATGTGTAATCATTTTGATTATGTTCAACTATTTTTTAAAATAGTTTTAAGTTTGTTTAAGGAAGAAAAAAATAAAAAATATGAAAAATCATTTAAATAAATTGTAAAAAAATAATGTGTAAACAAATAAATTTATTGTTCAGAATTTGAATGATTGTTTGAGCTAAATAATGACATAAACTTTATGTTGTTTTGATTACATGTGGTCTTATTTAGTCGTGCAACATATTGTATCATATTGTATTATTTTTTTCATAACTACTCACGATATGTAACGAGCGAATTACGCCATGTAACCAACACGCATACGGTACTGGGTTGTGCTAAAATTATATCGTGATTGTGATGTACCGTGCCTGATAACAACAGTGACTTTTTTATATTCGCATTGAATCCAGAGCAAAGGCATTTGGAAATACCGTGTATTCCAAGGAGAGAGGGGGGTGTCCGATGCCCATCGGACCAAAACAGTGTTCGATTGGGGTTTGGACCGTCCGATTCATTTCAAGATCTGTGCGCATCACTTTAATATCCGTGCTGTTTGCCTCAATATCCGTGCGCACAGATCTTGAAGTAGATCGGACGGTCCAAACTACCCATCGAACACTGTTTTGGTCCGATGGGCATCGGACACCCCCCTCTTCCGTATTGTATTCCAAATGACAGTTTAACCCGCTTGGCTTTACACTACCAAGATTTTGCCAAGGAAAAAAAAAAAAAAAAGATGCGCACTGAAATTAGCGGACAAGATCAACTCAGGTGTCCAGTCTTTCAGAATCAACGGCCTAGATCACCTCCAGCTCTCCAGTAAACACTACCATTCCCGCCCTTCGGCCATCGCGCTTTCTCTGCCGAATTGACTGCGGCATCTCAGTGTGCAATGAAATGTTGCGAGTTCATTCCGTGCAGTTTTCCAAACTTTCATAGGTCGCTACATGGAAAACTACAAATTAGTCGCCACTCTAAAATTGTCAGAAAAATTAACAAATAAAAACCGCTAGATCCTTCATAGATCTTGATGCGATCTAACATTTCGACATAAATCTACAATACATATCAGAAGTTCTCCTTCGATTAATTATTGATTGAAAGATAATATTTTTAATGTAGAAATCTTCTATTGTTCAAATTTTGTTCTCTCTCAAGGAACCAATTTGTGGGGCCAGAATATAAAGTGGACACGCTGTATAAGTGGTTCACGCATTGCACAATTCCTTTTGCTAGATATGCTCCTCTTGCAGCCAACCATTTTTTTTTTTCTTTTCGAATCAATTATATCGGTCCCACGTGGCAACAATCTTTTTGTGATTTTTTTTAAATAGAATTCATTTTAAAAAAATTAACCAAAGCAGCGTTGTACTCTGGAAAACTATAAAAATAGCCTCCGCCGGTCCTCCAGATCGGTGTTGCTTAAAAAATTCGGATTTTTACCTTGTTAAAATCGTAGATCTGAAGAATTTCCAAGCTACACCGGTTTGGGAGACCGGTGGACGCTATTTTTATAGTTTCAATGAGTACGAATCTGCTTTGATTAATTTTTTTTGTATGAGTTCTATTTAAAAAAAAAAAAAAAATCCTTTTTGCTCCGTTCATTTCTCCGGTGAAAAGGAGATGTCCTGGCTCACATATGAAAAATTATGAAATGGTAGAAAAAAAAAAAAAAAAAAGATAGATTTATTACAATGAAAGAACAAAATTTAGGTATGCTTATATTTAGTAGGTTATGTTTTAAATCCTCGTAATTTGATAAAATAAGGCAAAAATTGATTGTGCCTTCTAATTCTTCCTTTAGAGGTAGCAGTGGAGAGAGACTTAAATTCTCTCTTAGCAAAATAAAAATAAACACGGCTCCAATGATGATTTCACCACTCCGTTTCTTTTCTCAACAATTATATAATGGGGAATTTATGTATATCCCTCAAAAATCTTGAAATTACTTATTTTTGCCAAAAAAAATTCATAATATCATATTTACCCTTTTAAATTTTAAAAACTCACAAATTTATACAATTTATTGACTTTTACATTAAAATTCATTTCAATTTATAAACTTCTCATTTTACCCTCTATTAAAAATTACAAAAAATATGTAGTTTGTATAAGAAATGTTCAGTTTTTAATAAGTCTTAGTAGGATGACTAATCATTTATTTTTCTACCCGTGACACATGTACGAACGTATACCTAAATGGAGTAGAACTAGTGTGTTCCTAAGTTCACCAAGTCTTTTTGTGAACTCAACTCTAAATATCAGATTGCCTTCAAATGACGAATCAGAACCGTTGAAATCCATCTACCTTACGAGTGATGCGTCTACATGTAAAAATTATAAATTATAAAATTAATTTAGTATAAAGTCAATCAAAATTAGAAGGTTTATAAATTAATTTTAATGCATTTATTTTTTTGAATTTTTTTTTACTACTTGACTCCATACAAAATTAATTTGAAATTTTCACACGTAGACGCATCAATCGTAAGGTAGACGAATTTTAACAGTTTGGATTTGTCATTTGAAAACAATCCGATAAATTTTTTAGTTCAGTTCACAAAGAAGCTTAGTGAACTTAGGAGCACCGTAGTTCTACTCACCTAAAATGTTACTATGTATGCGTCAAAAGTAGAGAAGTGAACATTTTGCCCTTACAAACTGACCAGTTAGATCTTTTACACATGCTACATATTTTTAATTTTTTAATAAAGAATCAAATGGATATTATAATTTAAAATAAAATAAAATAAAAGAACAATAAATTGGTTAAATTTGTGAGTTTTTAAATTTTAGAAGGATAAATGCAATATTATGAATTTTAGAGAAAACATGTAATTTCAAAATTATTTGAGGGACATACCTATATAATTCCCCATTAATAACACCAATATAATCGGTCTCCTCTAAGATTACGACACGTGTCCGTATCCAAGAGCCCACTCAAACACGGGACACTGCTGTTTTGGTCAATTTCCTCGCCTCTCTCTCCTATATAAATCCATCTCTCCCGTCTCCAGCCCCAACAAGTCTCTAACCTTGTAAAACAAAGACCAATTAAGAAAAAAAAAAAAGAGACAATAATGTCAAACCCTAAGGTTTACTTTGACATGACCGTGGGTGGGAGCTCGGTCGGGCGGATTGTGATGGAGTTGTACACCGACGTGGTCCCCCGCACAGCAGAGAATTTCAGAGCGCTCTGCACCGGTGAGAAAGGCGTCGGCAGATCTGGCAAACCCCTTCACTTCAAGGGGTCGTCGTTTCACCGTGTGATCCCTGGTTTCATGTGCCAGGGAGGTGATTTCACTCGAGGCAATGGCACCGGTGGTGAATCCATTTACGGCGAGAAATTTGCTGATGAAAGGTTTGTTTCTTACTTTCTTGAGCAAAATTGAAAATATATCCTGCTGTTTACGTACTGGTTCACTAAAACCGGATCTTATAACTTAATTCGATGTTAATCAATCCATATTCTAATTTGTAAGATGTAATCGCGATCGATGATTTAGCAGCACTATATATACTCTAGCAAATTTAAAGGTTGAATTACAAAAAATAAACCAAATTCTAAAGTCTTATCTCAGATTTTTATCATATATATATACTCCAATTTCCATGGTGTAAGATTATCTAAGGAATTTAAGTCAAACCATTACATCATTGATTACCATATGCAAAATTTTAAAATGAAAAACGTACTTCAACTTTGACTATGTCATCATATATATATATATATAAGCATCTTATTCACAATTGAGTGAGGCTATGGTACTATACATTAATTGCTCCGATTGATGATTGATCTGTACTATGAATTATTATCTCTGTTTTAGAAATCTAGACAGCCGATATGAACTGTTAAACATGATCTCCATATATATAAAAATATATATGTAGATCACATTTTGTGTTTTTTTATAATTTATTTACTATTTTTTGGATAGGTAGAAAGTCACTACTTTTAAATGATGTAGAATCTTTAAGTAGATCAAGTGATTTTCTATATATTTAAGAAAATAGTTTACAAATTCTAAAAAATATAAAATTTGATTTACAAGTACATTTCATATGGAGAAAATATTGAACGGTTCAATTTCATTGCTTGAATTTCGAAAATGAAGATATTAATCCATAGTACTACGGATCAATATGCGCTATGCATATTACCATATCCTCACTCTTCACATTTTACCAAATCGCCCAAAAAAAGTATGATATAACAATTCTGCCAATTTAACATGAACACGTGCAGTTTTGCAAAGAAGCACACAGGGCCGGGAATCCTGTCGATGGCAAATGCGGGGCCAAACACAAACGGATCGCAATTTTTCATCTGCACAGCTGAAACACCATGGCTAGACGGGAAGCATGTAGTATTCGGGAGAGTCGTCGAAGGATTAGATGTTGTCAAGGCCATTGAGAGTGTCGGATCCCGCAGCGGTACCACTTCCAAGCGCGTCGTCATTGCCGATTGTGGTCAATTATCCTAGATTAATACCAATTTTGATTGGATTTGTGATAAAAATAAATTAAGGGGTTGGCTGGTAATTATTTCAGTTATCTATAGTATTTGGTCCCCAGCATATAATTAACATACTCTGAGGTTTGGCTTGTGCTTTTGCTTGGAGGTGAATCCAATTATGTTGTAATCCCATGGAGTATTTCATTTTTATTTAATTAAATTAAGTTGGATTTGGATTATTAATTACTCAGGATGTTCCTTAATAGTATCCTATATTTCTTTTGAGTAAGCTTAAAATACACTATTGGTTTTGTTTTCCAACCTTACCTCACATCTATATCTCCGTTTTCAAAGTTCAAACAGCCGATTCAAACTGCTTAACATGATATTCATATTAAAATGCGCTTAGAGACCTAAGTTTATATTTATCGGAAGTTTTTTACTATTTTTTTAGTTTGGTACAAAATCATTGTTTTTGGATGGGTGAGGCACTGATTTTTTACCTATCTAATAAAATAGTAAAAAATTTCTAAAACATATAGAATTGGGTCTCTTAGCACATTTTAATATGGAGATCATGTTGAACAGTTCAGATTGATTGTTTGAATTTTGAGAACATAGATACAAATGTGGGTTATGGTTGGTGCACAAAACTAATTTATTTTTGCTCTACATTGGTAACAGAAAACTGATGCAAGAAATAAATCGAAATTAATTAGATTACAAAATTCTATATATATCTTGATAATCAGATTTTTAATTGTTACATGAGTTAATTATTAAACTAAATTTTAGTTTATTTTTGGCATGAGTTGATTATGTCATTATTTGTGGTATTGAGTCTATTTTAGGTGTCTCTGATCTTTTTTTATTTTTTAAATTATGAGTTAGAGGTCAAGTCAAGACAATATACTTTCAAACCTCTAGGTATAATATAGTATCTGATCTTATTGTAATTGCATTGTAACTTGTGCTTAATCACTCTCTTTAGCTAAGAATAATTTGTATGAATAGCACTATTCATCTAATATTATACTTTTACTATTCAAATAGAATTATTCTAGCCATATTCTTTTATTTGCCACACAAGTCCTGTGTTGTGTAAAACGAACTCAAGAAAGACCACCAAGAAGAACAAAACTTAAGGTCGAATTGGTCATATACATCAAAATGGATCCGAATCTGCTGAAATCCGAGATGAATGAACAATATTTCTAAAATTCCTGTAATCTGGATCCGGCTGTCGAACTGTTCCGAGATGCGTGTGCGGAAAAATCAACTGTTCTGTGATGCGTGCACAGAAAAAATTGAACGGCTGGAATCTCGGATTTCAAGAATTTAGAGAATCTCGAATTTCAACAGATTTAAATTCCATAAAAATGATTATAGCAGCTTGTGGTACCAAAAGATTACGGAATTAAAATCCACATCCATCAATCTTCCTTGTGTCAATATTGAAATGTTGTAAATGTAATACTACGTTTCAAAAGTAATAGAATTTTGTCATGAAAAAAAAAATAATTCACTCTTATATGAAAAATAATATTTTTTTTACAGATAAGAGTTTTATTAACTATTACATCTTTTTAAATGCTTGTGAAAATTAAACAGCTGTATTTATGTAAATATTCTACTACGTTTTTTTGTGTAATTGTAATAAATATATTGTTATTGTTTTAAAAGTAATAGAATTTTTTCATGAAAAAATTAATTCACTATTATATGAAAAATAATATAATTTTTTTTTACATATAAGGGTTTTTGTCAACTCCGACACCTTTTTGAATGCTTCTTGTAAATGTAGTGAATGTACTCCTACGTTTCAAAGGTAAAACAATTTTGTCATAAAAAATGAATTAATTCACTCTTATATGAATAATAATACTTTTTTTAAC
Source organism: Carex arenaria (assembly GCA_964058825.1). NCBI lineage: Eukaryota > Viridiplantae > Streptophyta > Magnoliopsida > Poales > Cyperaceae > Carex > Carex arenaria. The sequence continues at coordinate 19,976 of CAXKVW010000912.1, forward strand.
ATATATGGACTTCTGTTAGTCCTGATAATTTTTTAAATGCTTATTCGTAAATAGCAAGAGTAGAGATTTAAAAATGTCACAGCGTGACCGGATACGTCATAGTACAGTATGAAATGTGTGTTGGTCGTGTGTCCCATGTGATCATTTGCGTCATGTGACTATTTATTAAAAATTTGATGCGCCACACCATGCGAAAAATTTGGCCAGGACACGACACATGATTACGCCAGATGTGTAACTAGGATTGTTATATCTTTATCGAATGTTGAATCTTGAATAAACTAATCTAATTATAAAAAAAAAAATTAAACGTGACCAGTTGCGTGACTAACGTGCTGTGATTATCCTTCCAAATTTAGTCATAATACGTATGTATCTGACTTGATTACAACACGATATGTATTGAGAACCTTGAAGCAGAGGACTTATCATCAATACTGGACCCATAGTTGGGTGGGCTTTATAGCCAATATGATGAAGTCTCATTTAAAGTTTGGGTCTAAATTTTTTATGTGTGTCGGAATTTTTACGAGCAATTTAGATTAACGGAACCGTTTAATTTATTAAGTTCTCAATTTTTTCGTACGAAACTTGATGCATATTAGACGGTTTAAGTTTGACTCTGAACAAAATTTGTCAAAAATATTTTGGATAATGCCCAATTCGCCTGTAGATTATACTAAACATCATTGTAATTAGAAAAACTAATTCTGTAACTTAAACAGTAGCACTTATGGTGTGTTAAAGTTGCACATCAATAGAGAAAAACGAATAAAGATTTTAACAGAGCAGTTTTCACTTCACGCAGAGTCAAAACAGTGATGCGTGAAGTCAAAATTGTTTTGTTAAAATATCTTATCCGGTAATAATTAGAGATGTAAATTTGTACCGTGATTAAATTCGGAGAGACGGTCACACTATGTTAGCCTGACCACACGTGATGTATTCAAATATGATTGGTCACATTATGTCACATTTAATTATTATTTTTCATAAATTAAGTTAGTTTATTCAAAAATTACTATTTAACCAAGATTTATAAGTCCTAATCACGTGTGACTCGTGTGATCACGTACCGAGTCAGGACCAAACCAATACATGCCGCGACGTGTCGTTTCAATTTTCTAAATGATGATTACAACACTAGGAACATCCATAATATATAGTATTATGAGATAATACAAATATGAGAAATCTAGAAGAATATGTCAACCATTATTTATTTGTAAATATAAAATGCAATGAAGAATACATTCGTGACAGAGTCGTGCATCTATGCTTCCCCCCACTATGAACTCCATTATTCCTTTCCTCTTCGCCTCCACCAAAAATGGATGCAAAAACAGCCCAGCGAATATTTGTTTGTTGTTTAATTTCATGTATTGCCCCTCGATTCTAGTATATTTGCACATCCTTTCAAAAATATTGTTTACACGTAGGTTACAAATATTAGCAACGATTTTCTGAACAAGCCCAAAAAAAATATATAGAAAAGTGAATACAAATTTTCGAAGGCATGTGGTTAGTCTTATTAATTAATTGTTTGCTAAATTTTATACAATTTAAAATGTTATTTTACTCAAAAATTTAATATGTTATTAAAGATTTCATCGGAAATTGTTAAAATAAAGGAGGTGGTAAATTTTAAGTTATTTGATTAAAAGTAAAACTCACATATCAAATTTAATTTTCTTTATATACGATATTCACAAAGTATGGTTAGCCTTATAATAGTCAAATTTTATTACTTATTTTCTATGCTTTTCAAAATTGTAAAGCTATTCTATTGATGATAATTCTTACTCATTATAATTATACATCACCTCGCCCAAAGAAATATCTAGTTGGGTTTTTCTTCAAACTATATATCAGAAAGAAAAAGATTTATTGAAGAAAAAACTGATCTGTTGGTAAAAAAAAAAAAGGTAGTTTCTGTAAAAGCAACTTGCATTGGTAAATTTTAGACAAACATTTTTTTTTTCTTTTGAAATGCTAAAGTTTCTTACAATGAAAACTATAGATCCAGATTCGCTACAAACAAATCCCTATAAAGGAACCCCAAAAAAATATTTTATCGTTTTAAGAATTTTGTTATACGTAAAACACATCAAACACAAATGAGGTGAGTAAAATAAGTTTTCTGATCAAATCAAAACGTAGAGAGGGAAATAGATCACATAAACGGCCCTTGGGGAATGACCACATGAGGGAAATAAATCGAGACTTGACCCTTTTTATAGATATAGATATGAAAATTGCTAAAGCACTTAGCTGGTCCCCTTAAAAATTGAATAATTTGTATGGAATAACTAGTAACAATTTGGACCGTTTCTTAAAAGGGGGAAAATTTAGGGGCCTAAATAGAATGAATAATATCTGCTTCATCCGCATTCGCATCTATATATGCATAATTATCTGTTGCTTATCTGATGATATGTTATCTTTATTCAGAAGTAAATCTCATGCATCATCATTCGCATAAATGCTACACCCCGCGTTAAGGTCCATGCTTGAAAGAAAACAAAAGGCATCTGTTAACACAATTTTAATTTTTGATATAATGTAAAAATTGAATAAATACAAAAGGATTACACCATTGGCGACTTGCACTTGGAAGCTGTAAATAAATAAGAAAAGACGAACCTAAATGAAATAATCGATTTAGAAATTTTGACATCTAAAAAGTTACATGACCGATTACATATTTAGACATCAGGTCGAAATACATAGAGCTGCTGTTTCAAGGTATTCTAAATTTATTTGTGATTGTCGAGTTGTTTCCACTGTTCTCTATTTTGCCACCAGTGGTATAAATTGTCTATCTCTATACTAGGAAACGTATACCTTCTCAGTCTTGAGATAACAATTTTTTTAAGAACAAAACGATATAATAAACTTCTATCACAATTGACGAATGAAATAAGCTTTCCATGATTCAAACAAAAGATTACAGCATCATACACAGACAATGCAGTTAGAAATTGACCAAAAAGAATGAACAAATGAGAAAAAATTCCAGCAAGCTGGCAAAACTTACCAAACAAATCTCTACACTTTGCATAACAAACCAGAGCAGCAGAGCTCGGAATGCCGCAGTGCAGCGTCTCCATCACCTGGTACAAACCACACCTGGAACAGAACCAAGCAATCAAGGTTTAAATTCACCAACCCTGTAATTAACTTACCAACCTTACCTCAAACAAACTGCCATCTGCAGACAACTTCACATGCAAAGAATAAGAAACAGTAAATATAATAAAAAAAATTAACAGCAAAGAAAAACCAACGACGCAATGAATGCCAAGCTAACAATACTGATAACATAACTAAGTTGTATAGTAAAAGCAAAGAGAGAGCATAAAGAGAGATTTCTTTAGTCTCCCCTTTCACCCCCCCTATACCCATACCCCCTCACCATCAAATCCCACAGAGACAACAATCTCAGCTACTAAAACACCGCAGCAATAAAGATACGACCAACATCCAGAGCACAGAAACAACACGAACAAACAATCCTTAGCAACATTCGACAAAAAAACACCACAACACTACTAATGACGACCAAAACCCTAATCCATAAGGTGACAAGGTATATGATACATGCAATATATCATATAAACCAAAAAGGGAGGCGAGGAGTGAGCTTATTTGGAAGGGCAGTCCCGGGCAATGTGACCCCCCTCACCACAGTTGTAGCAGGAGCGGTCCCCACCGCCTCCACCGCCACCACCTCCGCGACTGTAACCACCACCGCCGCCACCACCCTGGCAGTCACGGGCCATATGACCCTGCTCACCACAATTATAACAACTTCCGCCACCACCGCCACCGCCGCCGCCACGACTGTAACCACCACCACCCCCGCCTCCCTGGCAGTCACGGGCCATGTGACCCTGTTCACCGCAGTTGTAACAACCACCGCCACCGCCACCGCCGCCGCCGCCACCGCCACTCTGGAAGCAATCACGGGCCATATGGCCAGCCTCACCACACTTGAAGCATCCCCCACCTGTCAGAAAAGGTTTCATTTCATTGAGATTCAACGTATCAACTATAAGTAACAGGAACGCACTAAGTAATGCTTGCATATTTCAAACAAGAAAGCATGTACTGAATTTAATTCTTCATGTTTGTTTAAACATATAACATATTACTAGGATTTTCAGGTCAAACTGCACCTGTAAAGCAGAAAAAAGTAGGAAAAAAAAACAAAAAATAAACTGTATATTATCAAACTCTTGTTTCGCATTTCAAAGTTTAATACCAAAATATTACCTTGTGCTTCTAATTGCACCAGCATTACAATAAAAAAATTATTAATGTCCAATTTGAAGAGACTACCTCTGTAAAGAAACCTAAAGTATAACTGAACATTTAAAAAGCAAGCATGCATTGAGTAATTAACATCAATCATGTTTTAATTACGAAAAAAATAATTTCCGATAAATTAATAACTGTATTTAAGAAAACAATAGCCCATTAGCTCCTCCCATCTAAACAAACTACAAGATCAAGAAAAAAATCGTCACATAACACTCGGATCTGATTGAAAATAGATCCAGAAGCAGATCTAAATCTACAATCAAGGCAAAGATAGTGCTTTGTAATATCTTAAAAGAAAGGGTCCCAAATGAAAACGACTTTCTTATTTCTAAAAAACATTGCAAACGCCTCCACCAACAAATACTACTTATCGCTCATTCTATTACTCAAATCACTTATCGTAAACACAAATTTAAGATGGATAAAAAGGAAATATATTACCTTGACCACCGCCTCCGCCACCGTATCCACCACCGCCACGGCCGCCTCCACCTCTTCCGCCGCCACCATTGAAACCATAACCACCACCACTTCTATACCCGCCACCACCACCGCCGCCGCCTCCTCGACCACCCCGGCCGCCTCCGCCGCCACCAGATCTCGCGCCAGAGACGCTAGATCCGTCGGGTCCGGTCACATCCACTGCCTTGGTTCGGCCATCGTCGCCTTCTGAGACAACGTATTCAACAGCCTCCCCCTCGGAGAGTGACCGGTACCCATCGGACTTGATCGACGACTGGTGCACGAAGAGATCCTCTCCGCCGTCTTCAGGAGAGATGAAGCCAAAACCCTTAGTGTCGTTGAACCATTTGACGGTTCCCTTAAGCCTAGAGCCTTCTTGCGCCATTGAATGGTTAGAGATGGAGAAACCCTAACCGAAGAAAAAGAGAGCAAAATGGATCCAGAAACCCTAACCCTAGGTTCTCAGTTGAAGCCTTTATATTACTATTTTTACCCTTGTATTTTTTTGGTGAATATAATATTTCCTTCGGCGGGATTAATTGTTGAGAAATACGAGGGCTATTTATAGGCGATGGGGACCTACAAACCCCAAAAAAGGAACTTAATAATTTTCATATTCTTCGTGTACCCAAAAAGTACCCAGAAGGTATGGGAAATATTGGGAATTATTTTTGCAAATTTAATGCATCCTTCCTTGGGTTCAAAATTTGAATGAATAAATAAAATTTCCTTCGGTCTAAACCCACTAATATTCCGTTAGCATACGTGAGCAAATATTGACTGACCAATTTGAATCGGACGCCCGAAACCAAGTAAATTAACTACAGTGTTCTTCGAAAGTTGTAGACGATCCACATAACATTTATAGAACTCAGCAGGGTCATGGGACCCACACCGAATTCACATCCTCTGAGATATCTCAAACTTTGCGTGACTTTTTGGAATATCTCAATCGTTCAAATACATTCTGCACAAATCGCAAAGCTAAAATAATACTGGCCCCCTACGGTTCCCCGAATAGGAACTGGACACGTCGGTCACGCAAAAATTGAGATATCTCAGAGGATACGGACTCACACACGCCCCACCATGTTAAATATAAATATTATTGGGGGTCGTTTGTGGCATTGCGAAGCAAAAGTTCAGGTGTGCCGCCGTAGAAACATAAAAGTAATCACTGCGAAGATCAAACGGACGATGTTAACTGTTATCCTTCAGTCAACTTGATTGAACGGCCTACAATCATTCCAATCCTCGTGCGGAGGACACCTGTTGGCGCGACGTTGCGCGCTGGGAGCATTCGCGAGTGTGTAGCCTCTCTGAGTCAGATTGATATTATAATTTATTACACAGGATGCCCGATCAACCATAGGCATGAACGGCTGAGATCAGCCCATTGAACCCAGATTTTTGATACTTTCGGTGCAAAATTATTTGTAATTTAAAAAATGTATGATAATTTTATAAATAAAAATATATTTTTAATGATTTCGTTCAAAATGTCATGTTGGTTGAAATATTTAATTCTTATTTGCACGTTCATCACGAAAATCAATTTATAAGGTATATGCGATTTTTTTTTTCAATTTAAGATTACTAAAAACAGTCAAAAATTAATTACATGAGCGCAATAATTTTGAAATTAATTTTAGTTATTTGTATTCTTATTTCAATCTAATTTTATGAATGTGAGCTAGGAAACATATTGTTAACAATTTATGATAGTTTAGGGACATATTATATTGACTATAAAATTATTTGATAATTATGAATTTAGTAAAATATTTATCGGAATAAAAATTATAAAATATAATAATTTCTTCAAATTATTTGATAATTATTTTTATGCCTGACCTATCGGTCAGTACAGATTTGCATGAACCCGATGATCTAATAGAAACGAATAAATTCTAAACCTTAAACCCTAAATCCTAAATCCTGATAAATATTTTACAAATCCAATCAAGATTAATCTAGGGTTGTCTTGAGACTAATGTGTATTTTTAAACATCCTCCTATTTATCATAATGTGAACAAGGATTCCTAATTTTAATTAGCACATAATGTAATTTAATAGGTTCATTGTATGTGACTAAAAGTATATATCGATATATACAATGTATTGTTGTAGATATAAATAGAATTAAATTAAGCGGCGTAATTGTAAAAGTGAGTTTCCATGTTATGTAACGACTAAATAATAAAAATATAAATAGCCATTTATTATTTTTATATGCTACGTCTATGTCTTAAAATCACAAACGCCTAATATCAGTATAATTATGAAAATAAATAAAAATAACTATCAAATACTAAATCGAAGCTAATTTAATTTTAACTTTTAAATCTCACATTTATTAAAGAGAGAGTGATGAGAATGAGATGAGGGTGAAAACGGTATGGATAATATCTAATTCGTATTCGAAAATTTAGATGTGGATATTCAATATTCGAATATCCATTGATATGATTTTACGTTTCAATTATCCGTATCCGAATAATAGATATATACCATATATTTTAATGAGGAGGGTTCAAATTAATGCATCATATTTTTTGTGCTCCAATATGCTACACATTCTTTATCGATCAGTTTTCAAAGTCCGAACAATCGATCCGAACCGCTCAACGTGATCTTCATAATAAAATATGCTTGGAGACCAAATTTTATATTTTATATTATATATATATATTATATTTTTTTAAATAGATACAAAATCGTTGTTTTAAGGAGATTCTGGACCATCCGATAAATTAATATTGTACCTATGAAAAAAATAGTAAAAAAATTCTAAAAAATATAAAATTTGGTCTCCAGGCATATTTTTATTACGAAGATCATGTTGAGTAGTTCAGATCGACTGTTCGGACTTTGAAAACGAAGATAAAGAATGCGGAGCATATTGGAGCACAAAGTGATGGTATATTTGAACCCTCCTTTATTTTAATATACATTATGAAAAATTTATGTTACTCACCATTGTAATTAGATAAATATTACGAACTTTAATATTTTTCTATATTATTTTAATAAATATCCGATCTGATTTGTATCCGTCTAATATATCTGATATATGTTCCGCATTCGTATCTGAAAAAAAAAAAAGAATATGAATATAATTTTACCACTATTCGCTCCGTTTTCACTTCTAGAATGAGAGCCTATAAAAATAGTCAGAAAGCGATCTCTTTTAAAATATATATATATATATATATATATTATTAATTTAACAATTACGTCACGTTCCAAAAATTAAAATATAAAGTGCCAGTGTATTTTTTAAAATAAAAAAGAAATCCAATCCAGATACTAAGACCCAAAACAGAAATTTAATTCATGGACTATAAAAACGAAAGTGGCAACCGTGCATTTCTATCTGATGCCATTAATTAGCAACCAAACCAAAATGACTAGAATGATGGATGGTACCAATAGAATGAAATGTAAAGCAGAATTGACATAAATTTAAATGGATCAAATCTGAATAGAACTCAATTTGCGGTGGCGTAAGTTATGTCTCTTTTTAAGAAACACAAATTCAATTCACAACAATAAAATTTAAAATATATCAGAGTGTACCGGAGCTTTTTAATAAAAAAAACAGTAACTTAAAATTTTGCTTTTACATTATTATTTTTTTCCAATTATATGTGTTGGCTTTGCGTATTATGTAAGGAATAACTAACTTGAAATTTTGCTTCATAGATGTATGCATATTTCTCAACCTTATTTTGCTGGTCAAATTTTAAGAATATAAATTTTTGTTCACTATGGTACTTTTGTTATATGCATATGCATTTATAATCATACATGGATGGGACTATTTAACATTGAAACAAATTAAAGCTATTCTTAATCATGAATTTGTAATTATGTGAGATCACGTATGCATGTTTTTTATTTTATGTATATTCTTAAAGAAACTATTTGTTTACCCATTGTCAGTAAATTGTCAAACGGAGCTGGTTTGTAGTAAAAGGTTAAAATGCATCACTGGTTTTGTGCTTCAATTATACTCCACATTTTTTTTTATCTCCGTTTTCAAAATCCCAATAGCCGATTGGAGCACAAAATCAATGGTGCATTTTAACCCGACTCTTTATTACATGTATGATAGTTAAATAAATTTATTATAGAATAATAATAAATCAAGTTTTATGCTAGAGCAATGCATGAAATTTTGAAGTTATAACTAAAACTAATAATTTAATATTTCATGTTTTTTTTAATTATATTGTCACTGGAGGCATATGTTAAATTATCCAATGCTATACATAAACAAAAAATATGTAATAAATCAATACATATTTCGTACTAAACTGTACATATCATCTCTTCTGCGTTAATTATTTCTCCAATAAGTAATAATCTATGGTCTCTTAAGTTGATTTAGCTGATTATATCACGACGGAAAGAAAAACTTGACCAAAAATTAGATGATTTATATACTATTTAATATTATTTAACAGCAAATTTCTAATCAGGTAAAATAACATTGTTTTCATATGATTTAAATAATATTTAAATTTTATTAAAGACTGTCTAACACGAATCGTTTTAAATTTTAAATTATTTAATGAACAATAAAACTATCAATAAATAAGTAAATATGTTTATGATATACACAAATTGTTAGATCCCATTTCTTCATCTCCATAATTTTTTTTTATTAAATACACCTTTATATATTTTAAATGTTATTTTCGAGAATCAAATCTAAGTCCTCTTAGAAGGGAGACAAAAACGTGTGCCATTACACCAAGCACGCTGTTCTATTTCTGATAACTATTTAATACTCCATCCTTAAACCAAGAAGAGATCTAACGTAATAAAAAGATGCGATCAAATTTTAAACAAGATCTTATAACAAAGGAAAACTTCCGAGTTAAAAGGATTCTCCCTTTCCTACTCTGTTAGCAAAAATTTCACTGAAGCCTGAAGGCTGAAGGTGACAATGAAGAATCTATACAGAGACAAATAACAAATGAACCTTTTATCTTAACAACAATTCAGCCTCTGATCTAGTAGCAAACACAATACTCTTCATATAAAAAATTGCATGTATAAAATTCGGATGGAGAATCTCTTGTGAACATTAAATAATTAGGTGGCTTAACTAAAAAAAAGCAGTCCTCACTCCCTCTCTCCCTCTCTAACTTACCAGTTCAGACAGGCAGGCAACTCTATTGTAATATTTGAAAAATATTGAAAATTGGATACAATAGTTATCTATCACTGCTTCTCACTCTATAAACATCATCAAGAATTTGCATCCTCTAAGATATCTCAAATTTTGAGTTGATCTGTGGAAAATCCGCACTGTTCAAATCCTTTTTGTGTGAATATCAAAGCAACAACAATACTGCCCCATGCATTTCAAATAGGCACCAAATTAAATATGGCCCGACATCAGATAAACTGAAATCTTCAGTTATCTCAGAGGATACAAAGTCCATCATCAGCCGCCGGACTTATGAAGGAACTCGCTCTTTAAGTTCTCCTCCAATTGAGAGCAAAGCAGCTGGAAAGATCCTACAGAAGTAAGAACCAAAATTTAACAATCCGTTTTCAAACAACTTGGAATATGTAACTTGATCTTTCAAGTATTGCTAAGAAAACTATTATTACAATCCTTTTTTATACATAAAGATTTAAGAAAAGGAAAATAAAGCTTATCATCGAGACATATTTGTGCTGGTAAAGCTGATAAAACACAAAATAGCAATAGTGAGAACTGAGAACTATTTTTTTTATAAAAGGCCAGGACCCTGACATATTTTAGATGCCTTTCTCGGGAATCATTGAACCTGCGCCTCTCCGTAGAGAGGGGGCTTGCGCCACTGCGCTAAGCCCGCGGTTCTCAGTGAGAACCAACTATTAGTCATGTATATTAAAGTTACTTGCCTGCATTGGAGCTCTCCTTTAGCAATAACGAGCCTCTCAATAATAATGTACCCGGATTTTGTTCATATATCTACAAAAAATTGAAACATTACAAAATAAAAAAATGAAACTTATCCACTAATATTAAGACGACCATGAAGTAAATCCAATAAAAAAAATGCACGCCAATTCCATGCATGAAAAAATATAGTATAATAACTTATGTGAACCACAATTTGACCGTGATTTCAGCCAGTATATTAGCATGAAGAGAATTTTGGTGCTGCAAAATTATAAACTTTCATGCGCAGATGCAGGATATCTATAAGAAGCACACAATAGCACATATCCTCTCCCATGCCACATCACACACAAACAAAATCATACCGTAATACGAAAAGAAAGCCCATCAACAGAAGAATCCAAAATATCAGGCCCATTTCTCTTGGTACCATCATTAAGCATCTTACCAATCTGTTCATCTGATAGTGTAACCTGTTATAAGAAAAACATTCCTAACATCAGACTGGTGCCTAACCCAGGAAAGTTAATAAAGATCTTGATAGACCGGTACCAAAATACCAGAAAACCAGTATTGGTTATGCTTTACTGGTAACAAGACTACAAAAGAATTCTGGTATACGATGCACCTACTCTTGAAGTTGATGCACATGAAAAAGGTACCTTTTAAATTATATACCACTACTAGGGGAGAAATAATTTCTTACATTAACAGAAAAGGATGTCATGTCAGATTTACATGATGCACCTATAGAAAGGAAATATGTTTCAACTGATTTCAGTACTTGAAATGCGCTGCCTTTACGTGGAAGACCCTGAAATTATTGAAGTATCTTCATTATTACTTGTACTGTTAAGACCTCAATTAACCTTTGTAGTTCAGTTTTAATTTTAATTATCTTTAACTTACCTCAGATAACCTCAATTGCACAATTAGGAACCACATTTCAAAAATATGATTCTATTTCTATTTTTTTTTTTAGAAAAATTGCATAAATAATTATAAAATTATGTCTCGTACTAAAATTTAAATTGCATAAATAATTATAAAATTATGTCTCATACTAAAATTTTTCCCCACCTACTGCATATCCCATCTCCATCCCTGGGTACCATAGCAGCAACAGTTGGACGTGTGAAAAAAGAAATGACAAATTTTGGGATTATTAAGCAACTTATCATGTATAGCAAAAAAGAAAATGAGAAAAATAATTACTTGAAGCATGAAGGAAAAATTATTCTTGATCGGAGCATTTGGAGAAATCAAATTTCTTTTTGGAGGGAGAAAAGACCATGCTAAGCCCCACCTGGAAGTCTGACCTTGAACAAATTCAGTTGTTTTAACTACCGTAGCCCTAGCTTCCCGAATTTTTGAAATTAAGAACTTTAAGTTCACTTTTCTTCCAACCATTGATGTGAACCACCTAGAAGTAACATATAGAAATAAATAGTTGCAAAAGAAATGAGGAAAATTTCGTGTATGGGCTGGAATAACTTCAAAGAACCATGTATAACCATCTCTAACAGTTGCAAAAAGGGAAATAGAATAGACGTCCATGTAAAACAAGGAACCATATAATGCGTTCGCCCCCATTATAAAATGCTAAAACTATCTATTCATTGGGAACCAAGGGACAGGAATAAATAATCATGTTTTCTAGTAGTGTATTTCACCATATAATGTGTTCTCCCACAATTTCTTCATAAAATGATAAACCTATCTATTCACTGGGAACCAAGGGACATAGGAATAAATGATCATGTTTCTACTAGTGTATTTCATATTGCCTTCGTTTAACGGTGCAAGGCATAACATATATTGTTTTGCATTGCTAGATGCTAACTTCTGAGGTTTTGCAGGATGCAAATGAGAAATAGCGCCCAAAAAAAAATTAAGAAAACTTTCTTGCCTCTTTTCTCAAAAAAAAAACATATTAAGCTACACCTTTTAAGAAAAAATGACAATAATACGAAATGAATGCTTATACCTAAATGAATGCTTGAGAGAAACACTATCTTCTATTATACGGCTAACGAAAGCTTGTTCCCCACCAGGACAGACCATTTCCTCGTGGGTCCCACCACATGCAGTTTTTGGATTGAGGCCGGCATCCTCTATGCTCTCAAAGAAGGGTGGGTTGCACATGCAAAAGTCATATCTTTCCCCTTCCTTCACCACACCCACCAGCACATGGTCTGATGGTACGGATGTCGATGCAAATTCATCACTGTCCAATGATTCGGATTTCCTGGCGTCACGAATTTCGATGAGGTGCGAGATGTGTGGATTGCTTTCCACATTTTTTCTTGCCCATTCTAGGGCTACTTCAGTCACATCTGCAAAGTTGCACAAAAAAGAGGTGCACGACTAAGGGTTTGTGTAGGCTTAACTGAGTTGAATAGAGGATTAATTGCGTAGTTGATGATTGAGATTGCATGAGATAAAAATGTTAGGTTGAGATATGATATAGTTATTGTTTAGCTGAAGCCAAAAAGAGGTCAAATCCATGGTTCACCATCGATTGAGGATTAATGAGGCAAGCTTTTAATGTTTTTATGTGCAATAGGCAATTTAGGGATAAGTAGAATCAATTTAACCGAAAAGAAACTTATCATGGCACATTAAAATTTGCCCTTTTGAAATTGGGTTGACTGGAGTTCTAATTGAACAGCGGAGAGTTAATGAGGAAAAAGACGGATTAAATTGAGGAACCATTCAAGCTTATATTCTAATCCGTTCTTTAAAATACTGTACAATTTGTACCTGACCCAATAAAACTCCAACCCAGTAGAGAAGCACCGAGCAAAGGATAAATGCAATTGGCACCAGTACCAATATCGAATCCACAAACAGGTTTTTCAGAGTTAGTGTCAGAATTTCTTGTTGCAGGGATGAGATTGGAGGAGAGAAGGTCTCCTATCCAATGGATATAGTTGGACCTGTTAGGTACAGTCGGGCACAGCTGGCCATCCGGGACCCACCTATCAGAACCAAACAAACAATTCGGTAATTTGATAAACATTTCTTTTCTAATCGACTTGAACAGGAAAAAGAGCAGAGGTAAAGAACTACCAGTTGACACCGTGGTCGTGGAGGAGAAGGACACGTGTCAGCTCCCGAGTGGCCGAGAAGTCAGTGAAGTCGATAGTGGGGCGGTCCGAGGAGGAAGGGAAGATGAGGTAAGGGCTGAAGGAGGGATAGAGAGAGGCGAGAAGAGAGAAGTTCGGTGGACATTCCTTGTACCTGTTATTGCGGTGCATCTCGGGCGCCGGCGATCGCCGCCTTTTCTTGTTGGCACGTGGCATTCCGAGAGAGCGCGCGCGCGAGAAACAAATACAAAGTCGGAGACCGAATATTGACCCACCACTCCACCAGACCGTAGTAGCCGGTTGTCAGCTGTCACTGAAAAATTTAGGGGTGTCGTTTAGAAATCGTCAAATCAGCGTTTCAAAGGTGTATTTTTTTTTGGGTCCATGTAGCTGTCCCATGAAACGTCCTCTATTTGTTTTCCGGATAAAAAACAGTTAAAACAGTCAAAAACAAACAAAAACACATAAAACTGTCTAAAAAACGCGTTAATCCCGCAAAAGACAATCGAACGGCAAAAAGTATTCAACCATCAATACAAATGTATTCATTCTGCTGCCAAGAAGTATTCAACCATGGTCTGCACATTAAGAACGGCAAAAGTCATTCCAACAACAACCCAGGGGGAACGCAGACGTCCACATCAATACCGTACTTAACTGCGGGGACCATTAACGTCCTTTGAAAGCGACAGAGAAGGTAATGCACACTTTAAAGAAGTATTCAACTGACATATTCAACCACATTAAAGAAGTATTCAACAGAAAACACTTTTCATATAATCACAGTAAATTATTCACATAAGTTATTCATCTTTAACCTTAAAGTATTCAACTGTAATGGACAAAGTATTCACGTTTTATGAGTATAACATATTACTCCGTAAAAATTATCCTTAAAAAAACTGTCAGAAAACACTTCTCATAAAAGTATTCATCTGTTTTGGCCAAAGTATTCAATATAAACCATACAGTATTCACTTGATAAGTGTTTACCAGAAAATACTCATTCAGCAAAAAATTCACACTTTAAAAATATTTTTCAAGTGTGAATTAAAACTAACTGCACATGAACATACATATTCAACTGACATATTCAACCACATTAAAGAAGTATTCAACAGAAAATTAACTGTTGATTGTTGGAATATTTACTGGTTTGCTATTCATGTCTTGCAGTTAATAATTCAGTGATAAAAAAACTTCAATGCAACAATTAAATATTAACAACAATACCATATAACAACTCCAATCAGAAACTACAATTCAAATAACAAGATAACAAGTTAAGCAAATACGAGTTACAAATCACAAACAACAATTCCAATCACAAACTACAATTCAAATAAGCAAATACAATCAGCAAATACAAGTTAACAACTCCAATCATATCCTGAAATCTTTGACGATGCTAAATTTAAACAAGTTCAAGCTTGCGACCATTTCTCTCGTCTACCAACATCCTGAAAGCTATCAGAATCAGTTCGACGCTGATCATGTGCTACAAATTTTCACAAATAAAAAAAGAGTCAGATACATATACAGTCAAATATAACAATAAAGTAATCATTATTAACACACAAATATTCATCTCATTTTGTCAAACATAAGGATAGAATAATACATGATATACATATATGTATTCAACCCAATACAATGAAGTATTCAACAACTATGTAAAATGTATTCATTAGAACAATATACTAATACCAGAACTTAATCATATATTATCAATACAGGTTCAATACATAGAAGAGACATGTATTCATCTCAAACATACAAGTATTCATCTCATTCTGTCAACATAAGGACAGAATAATACATGATATACAGATATGCATTCAACCCAATACAATGAAGTATTCAACAACTATGTAAAATATATTCATTAGAACAATATACTGATATCAGAACTTGAACATATATTATCTAAACAGGTTCAACACATAAAAGGGACATGTATTCATCTCAAACATATAAGGTATTCAAACTTAAAGGGATATGTATTCATCAAGGCGAGATGATGCTGAGAGAAGATTTGGGAGAAGGCGAGACGCTTGCAATCCCAGTCGCTGCGGAGAAGCTTGCAATCTCAGTCATGGTAGAGGCAGAGTTGATTAGAATGAAAGAAGAGGAGGCAGATAGGGCTCGTACCTTTTTTCCTTTCTAAGAGGGAACATGACACCTAGCATCAGACTTAGTGCCTAGACGAGAGCTTTGATACTGCAAGGAGGGAGGAAGGTTTTGATGACTGGAGCATCAACCTCACTTGAAATTCTCTCCATCATTTGCAAATCATTTCTTGAATCTGAATCTTATAAATTAGTTTACATTTAACCAAAGTGGTAAAAAAAATTTCCTATTCAAAAGAATGACATTTTTTTAAACAGTGCTTATAATATTTCACCTTTCATAGAGACATTTTAGCAAACACCTTCTATGCATGGTAGTTTTTTTATTTTCCAATTCACTTCTTAGCATTTTCTTTAAGCCATTCTCCTTCGAAAAATAACTAGAAACAATAACTAATGCAACAAATTGTGAAATTGTACCATCTTCTCCTTTTAGTTGGAACAACCATTCACAATACTTAACACCCATTTGTTCAAGCAATAGATCTGTACAGCTCGATAAAAAAGCGAAGATAAATTTATGTATTTCTCGATTTTGTTTTTATCAAGCAAAGGGAAAGAGAGAAACTTACATGCTCTTTAGATTTCTTGCAAGGTGGAGAAATAAATTGTCACCGGCGCGAGACGAGGTAAGATTATGCCGAGAACGAGCGACATAGTCTCATCGAAAAGCAAGAAGGAGAAGACATGGAAGCTGTGAAGGAGAAGAGAAGGAGGTGAATCATTCCTGTCGTCAAGAGGGGAGAGAGAGAGAGAGAGAGAGAGATGGTTTACATAGAAGACACCAAAAAATAACGAATGATTTCTTTTCTTTTTTTCTAATTGGAGAAGATAGATCGACAGTTAGAGCGTTGAGTTAGTTGGGGGACAAATCGGGGACTGAAGGTGGGGGGAAATTATAATTACCCTTTTTTTTTTGGCAACTTTGAAGCCCCGTAGAAAAAAAAAATTAAACTTGGCTCTTAGAGAAGTGAAGTAGAGAAAAAAAATTCTAGCCAGAGATCCTAGTAATTGAAACCGTGTTTATTTTTCATACAAAAAAAATTCAAATCTACCCAAACTGCCCCCATTGAGGGACGGCTTTCTGTGAAGGGTGGTTCGGCTTTCTGTGAAGTTTTTTTTTTATCTAAATATTTTAACCTAAAAATGAGTGTTGAGGCATTTTTGTCGGCCTACTATGTTGGTGTAGACCGGCGCGAACGTCTCTGCAGATACACTCCCTCCTCTGAATAGATAAGGGGGAAGGAGCTTATTGTTTGATTGTGGGGATTCTTTTTCTTCTGACAGGCGCAAGCCCCTGCCGTTAATTACCCTGGGTAGGTACCCAGGAACCTCCGATTAAGGGGCTAGACGAAATGACGTGATTAGGGTGGGGTATCTAAAGTGCAATCAAGAAGAGAGGGTGATACTGAATCAGAGGGGTAATCCTGATTCAACCCTCGAGGGGCATACTGACAGTGTATGCCTAGGACTTTTGTTTAATTTGGGGTTGCCTAGGATTTTCTAGGAATTTTGTTTAGTTTGAGGTTGCCTATTACATGCAAGGGCTTTAGCTGGATATATATGTCATGGGCGACACCGGACTACGTGAGTGGGTGTCTGGAACACTTCGACAGCCTACGGGTCGGACTGGCGCAGAGGGTTTGGACAAGAGCGTATCGTATGCCCTTGGTGTATGTAGGGTTTTCCTTCCCTTGGGGTGCCTATTACATGCAAGGGCTTTAGCTGAACTTAGGTATTGTTGGGGTGGCATGGGAGCCTTTAAATTTGGGTGGCATGGAAGCCCTTGGTTTTGGTTGGCATGGAAGCCTTTGAATCTGGATGGCGTGAAAGCCTTTGGTTTTGGTTGGCATGGAAGCCTTTGACTTGGGTTGGCATGGAAGCCTTTGGTTTTGGTTGGCATGGAAGCCTTTGAATTTGGATGGCATGGAAGCCTTTGACTTGGGTTGGCGTGCAAGCCTTTGATTTTGGTTGGCATGGAAGCCTTTGAATTTGGGTGGCATGGAAGCCTTTGGTTTTGGTTTAGCATGAAAGCCTTTGACTTTGATTGGCGTGGAAGCCTCTAGTTTCGGTTGGCGTGGAAGCCTTTGGTTTTGGGTTGGCATAGAAGCCTTTAGTTTGGACTTGACTTAGGTTTGATTGCGGTCCTTCGGTTCGTTTTGAGCTTGATGGCTTATTTGGTTTATTTGGATATGTTTGGTTTAGGTTTTGCGGTTTTCGAATTTGATATAGGTTTTGGGTCGGTCTTGGGTTTGGTTGTGGTTCTTCGGTTTGTTTTGAGTTTGATGGCTTATTTGATTTATTCGGTTTATTTGAATATATTTGGTTTGGGTTTTGCGGTTTTCGAGTTTGATGTAGGTTTTGGATCGGTCTTGGGTTTGACTTGGGCTTAATTTTGAGTTCAATCGGACTTGTCTTGAATTTGAAGTGCTTATATCTTCGAACATGGGCTTGCCTCGATTTTTTTTTATTTTAGATTCGGATCTCATAAGTGTGACCCTACTCGGATTGACCATGGTAAGGGATTATTCCTCATTGGTTGACATACTAAGTCACATATTTTATTTATAATGACTTAAATTGATTGATATATCCTGTCACCCTTGTAATAATGGTGAGATTAATTCATGTGAATATCATTGACATGAAAATTTGACATATTTCACTTCGTATGAATTTCTTCAAGGATTTGTGGATATGAAACTTTGTTATTATTTTTTTTTATTCAAGTTGCACTTTTTTGCTCTTTTGAAATTCTTGCAGTACTTCGGTCCTGATTTGATTCATTTGGATATTATTTTTCATATCTAATTAAGAGGGAATTTCAGCAGCATTTCTGCCTCATTCGCGCTCGTCATTAGCATGATTGTGGCATCCTACACGCACCGAGTGCTTCGGATCCTTTTTTTTGTTGGCGCTCTACTTCACCGAGTGGTTCGAGCCCATTGAATCACCCTACCGGCACCCTACGCGCACCGAGTGCTTCGAGTCCGATAGTAGCGAGTGTTTGTGTGGTTTTGCCCAACCGGCACCCTACGCGCACCGAGTGCTTCGAGTCCGGGAGTAGCGAGTGTTTGTGTGATAGATTTTGCCCAACCGGCACCCTACGCGCACCGAGTGCTTCGAGTCCGGAAGTAGCAGTGGATTACTTTTTTTTTTAGAATATTTTATTTTGTGAAATCCAAGAGGAGGAAAAGAGATAAGAGAATAAGGAAAGGGAAAAATATTCACTTCAATGGTAACGCAGAATTTTCTCTTTATTTTACCTTTTTCACTCGTCAGAGAAATTTGTAGTATATATTTTTGTATTACTTTCTCTCAACTTCACTATTTTTGTTGACTTCTATCTCTCTGCTCAATCTTTTTATAAAAATTTGAGTATAGTTTTGGCTCCTCTCTCCTTTTTTTTTCTTGTCTTTTGCTGTGTCTTGCTTATTCTTTGATAGCACAGGAGAGGGCTATCTGTTGCCGAAGATCATGCTTCTCTAGTTAATTTGGCCAGCGTGTGTATTTATCATTATTTTTAATTTCCAGATACTTCGCATATATTGTTGTAATGTAGGATTGCGCTATTATAGCTTCAGCGGAGAGCATGCTTCAGTTATTATTTTTATTTGTTAACGGCTTTGAATCATGGACCATCGTTACACGGTGATTGGTCATTGAAAAGGTCTCTAAATAATTTATGCATAATCTATCTTTAAAGGATCAATTTGGACCAATAAAAAAACGCTGATGACATCTTCTTACATCACTATTGTAACAAAAATTGATATTATTTTGTTTCTTGCATCCTCATGACGGTGTGTTTTTTTTATTTTATTTTTATTTTAATGATCTCAAAAGCATCATGCTTTAATAATTTACATTCATATTTTTATTTACGCTCTTCATTTTCTTTTATTATATTCGATTTTTCTTGATGACTGTACAACAAATCTTCTTGAATTAATTTGCATTTATGCTGCCGACTAAATAAAAATAATCATCATTGACTCATGTCATTAACTTCAAGGAGCCATTTGGGCATCATATATCGTTCTTAGCAAATGAGGGATCCTTTCTTTATTAACAGTGATTGACGTCTTTGCTGTCAGAGCAATTTCAGCATTTAACTTGATTTGATAATAACATCACCGTTATAAAGATGCACTCAATTGGGTTGAAGGCTTTTTTTATTTTTATTTTTATTTTATTTTATTAGGTAGTAGCTCATGATGCAGCCCACCTTGAACCGAGCAGGCTGCCTTAATCCAAATATTTCAACCTATAATAACCTTTAATTAAATTAATGTAAATCAAGGCCTTGATTAAAATAAAAGGGCTGGACTCGCATGAAGATTCTTTTATTTTTTTTGTTTTGTTAATACATTCCATTTTTTTTATTCATATAGGTAGGCCAGCGACAATTTTGTATGTTTTCAATGTATAATTCTTTTTATTGTGCTGCATTACTTTTTATTGTAGAACAAATGTCATAACCGATCAATTTATGTTGAGTTGGCATCATTGTGATATTTTGTTGTATTTTTAGACTAAAACAATAAGAAATGAAATAACAAACAAAAATGTTCAATCTTACTTATGTCCTATTTTTTTTTAAGATCTTAATATTTTCATCTAAAAATGAGAAATGAGAAATGTTCAATTTTATAACAAACAAAAATATTCAATTTTACACCGTGTATGGAACCCAACCCAAGTACCGAGAAAATATACTCTTCACAAATTTCTTTTAAACTTGCCCAAAATTGCTATTTAATAACAAAAATTAGAAACTAGCGATTAAATAGCCAATTTCTAATTTTTATTAGAAACCGGCTATTAAGTTGTCGATTCCTATTTTTAATACAAAACGGCTATTAAATAGCCGGTTTCTAGTAAAAAATATATTATTTTTTTACACCGAAAGTCATATGATATGCCTGCCTAGGAATGTATTATGGTTGGAAAATATCATAATTTAAAATTACTAATATAGATCTTGAGTTATGTAAGGGGGGCATCGCATAATGACATGTTGTGTTGTGAATTATTATAATCGTTTAGATTTGTTCTGTGTGGTTCATGCTTGATGGAGAGAGTTAGAAAATTGAGATTGAGTTATGTAAGGAGGCATCGCATAATGACATGTTGTGTTGAGGAGTCTGAATAAATAAATATCGTGTAACTTTTAATGCGGGATATTAATAGACTATTTTAAAAAATAGAAATTTTAATGTAAAAAATAAAAATAATTAATTTATGAGAGTTGAGAGGCTGACTTAAAAAGAGATAGAAATAATTAAAACAGGGATCATTTCTGGAGATTCTTACTATTTCAAACAAAACCCTTCTCTCTCTAAAAATAAATCCATCATTTTCTCTCTCTCCCTCTCATCTATCATTCGCACTATGCAATATCTCTATTATAAAATGAACGTAGTTGTCCTGATCTGCCAACGGCTGAGATTGAAAAATAAATTTTCAGGTTTAATATCAATCCTCCATTCACATAATCTGTCATTTTTTGATTAAATGCATCTCCTTTATGTGTAGAAGTCTAAATTTAATTAAAAACCTACTCAATATACATAATGCCACACAGTATATTCATATTTAGTTTGAAAATTAAATAACCCTAAACACTAAATCAAATTTCCTTCTTCCTGTTTCCTTATTACCTTGATATATTTCCTTGTTAAACGCTCCAGCTATATCCAACTCTCCAAATCAAATGTCCTCCTTCATATTTCCTTATTTCCTTGATATTTATGCTCCAGCTATGTCCGACTCCCCAAGAACTATTTTTAATGTTATATTCGATCATTTGTTCCATTTGTTCTTATTTTTTTTATTGCAGCAAATAACATATAAGTTGGATTTTCTTTTCATATTTGTACCCATCTTGTAATATATATCCCGTTGCAACACACAGGCACGATACTAGTGTCTTATTAAGCATAGAGTAATTAGATTGGGGATTGTTCAATCAATTTTGGTGTTTAATCAGTCATTTGGAAACCACAACAATGTCATTAGAATACATTATAGGTGGTAGTTTTTCCATGTGCCCCTGATTAGTTGATCTTGGCAGCTGTTTTTAACAACACAGATGAGATATTTTTAATGATTAGACATTCTAAAATTTGTTTTTGAAACTAATTCAATTCTTCTTCATTATATTAAACTGAGAACTTTTCTCGACTAGTTTAAATCCATAACTTCTGACTAAATTTAAATTTGAACTTGAAATTATTTGAGAGTAATTGCAAAGATACTATAGATGAACACAAGGAACCAGAAAAATGAAGGCTTAATTGATTAAGACAACAAAAATTTAAGACAAACAAAAAAATCTTGGGGATTACTAAAAGGAATATTTTATAGAAGAATTATTGGTTACTTCAAAACAATCTACCACCAACATCAGCAAGTAGTAGGAATGCTATATTCAAGCTATATTCATGTCACAAATTACAATTTCAAGCGCACGTATATATCCTTTCTATATATATCAAGTTTATCCTTCACTAAAAAGTTTTATATCAAAACAAGACAATTCACTTTTTAAAGAAAAGTGATTAATAAACAGCTCACTATTTATCTGTTTATAGTAATTGCTATTAAGTTATATAATTTTCTGTCACTTTTCATCTCGTGATAATTGGTAAGCTAAAATATAAACAACAATCCAAAATACATTTGTACTTTATAGAAGAATTTATATTTTAGTCTCTCATAATATATAACTTGCATATAGATTTAGAAATATGCATATAGATTTAGAAATATGCATCCACGTCCAATATAACATTAGAACCATGAGTATAACTATGGTGCTCCTAATAAGTTCATCAAGCTCATTTGTGAACTCAACTCTAAAATTTATCGGATTAACTTCAAACGATGAATTTAAATATTGAAATCTTTCTATCTTACGAGTGATGCATCTACATGTGAAAATATTAAAGTTTAGAATTAATTTAGTATAAAGTCAAGTAGTCAAACCGCCCCACGGGGGGTGTTTTGCCAAAAAACATTCTGATCCAAAACAAAAAAAAAATGTTGCTGTAGCAAATCGCCCCACGGAGGAGTGTTTTGCCCTGGACAGAAGGCTACTCCATGGTTGGGTATGTGAAAATTTCCATGCTCCATGTTTTGCTCTCAACTGCCTTAATAATGCAGTAATGAACAAAAATAGTTAAAACAGGAGAAGTGGGTATGTGAAAATTTCCATGCTCCATCCTCTTTTGTGCCTTTGCGAGCCAGAATGTCAGCCATCTCGTTGTAACTTCTACTAATGTACTGGCACGAGAACCCTCTGAACTTCTTGAATGCGTCCACACCTCAAAGATCTCTTTGAAAGCTGTCCACTCCACTTGCAAGGGCGATTTCCAGCCTATGATTGCCTGTGGTGTTGTTCGGCTGGAGAGGATTAAGCTTCCTTAACGCTACTTAAGCTTTTAATCCACCTTAATCTGTCCTAACAGCTGCTCCTTTAGCAAGATTAAAGGATCCTCCTTAACTCAAGTTCTTAATCCAGGGTCCCCTCTCCTTAAGCGTTTTGACCTCCTTAAGAGAAAAATTGCATTTTACTTTTTACAATTTCAACCCCAGCGGCCCATCTCCTTAGACTCTGCTCCAATTGGAGGGAATGGAGGGGAAGGAAAGGGAGGGTGGGTGAAAATTGAAAATTTACTTGCTCCACAATTTATAATTGGAAGGAAGGGGAGATGCTGGAGGTGAACGATTCACTCTATGGGACCAAAATCTGTCACCCCCGATTTTTGGTGTAGCTTGAGGAAAAGCGGGCCCACCAGTCTCCCCTCCCCTCCCTTCCCTTAGCACCCTTCCCCTCCCCTCCTTTCCCTTCCTATCTTAGATTGTGGAGCACACTGTTAAGGCATTCACATTTCTTTTCTATCTTTTATTGTCTTCCTCCTTAAGGAGAGGAACACTTCCCTAGGTGCAACAAAGAAAAGAACTGATCTTTCTGATGCTGGATTCATGACTTTCTGACAAACAACCTTCGGATCTGATACCACACGTGCATTCTCCTCAATGTGCTCTCTCTATTGACACCAACTTTGATGAGTATCGTTGCTCGCCACCTAATTTCGCCGCATGCGACCGGTAGCGCCACCTCTTGTCTTGCCGTTTTCTCTTCACCATCATGTCTTTGTCTCGTTGCCTCTCTTTCAAAATCATGCCTCTGACTCAAGGTAATTTTTCTTGTAAATTTTCACTCAAGAGTTGCACCTTGAAGAAAATAATTTGCTATAGGTACATTGTATTACAAGGAGTATGATAATTGGTGAAATTAGAGAGTAATTTCATTGCTGGAAGTATGTAACTGATTCAATTATTAATTGGTGAAATAGTGAGTAAATAAGATTGATTTGTAAATCAATTTTCGCATTAACAGTAAATAATTTTTCTTTGTTTTTTTGTGTGTTTAGTTGTTATTTTATAGTACAAGTGTGTTTTGTTGCAAAGAATCATGTATATACAGTTCCAATTATCCTATATTTTGTAATACCGGATGTCTTTTGATACAAAGGGGAAGGGTTGACATAGCTGGGAAGCTGAGTTTTTTATTAGTTTCTAAGAATAGTCGATACAGTTGCTGATTCATGGTGATATAGCTGTAGTGGTAATTTTAATTAGTGTTTTGGTGGTAAAAAAATATTATTTGTTTGACCGCACACATTAATAATATTTAACTTATCCAACATAATTTCATCAATGAAGAAAAAAAATATGCCATGGTTAAATTTAACACGTGTTACTTTGATGAAATATATTTAATTATTTTTAATTAAAATCATTACACAATTTGATTAATTAATCATATTATATGACAGTAACAAGATGAAGGATAAAATAGTCTCACTTCTCATATATTTTTTTTATTCAAATATATACTACAATCTTAATTCTTGTAATTTGCCGAACGCGAACTCTTTAACGCTCCTTAAGTTCACTCTTTGATCCATGTTGCCGAACGCAAACTCCTCAGTGCTCTTTAAGTTCACTCTTTGATCCATGTTGCCGAACGCGAACTCCTCTTTAAGTTCACTCTTTGTTCCATGTTGTTGAACGCGAACTCCTTAGTGCTATTTAAGTTTACTCTTTGTTCCATGTTGCTGAACGCAAACTCCTTGGTGCTCTTTAAGTTTACTCTTTGTTCCATGTTGCTGAATGCAAACTCCTTGGTGCTCTTTAAGTTTACTCTTTGTTCCATGTTGCTGAATGCAAACTCCTTGGTGCTCTTTAAGTTTACTCTTGGTTCCATGTTGCTGAATGCAAACTCCTTAGTGCTCTTTGGGGTCGTTCGGCAACAAAGGATTAAGAGTGGATGATTAAGAGCTTAAGGAGCACTAAGGAATCGATGTTCAGTTGTCTTAATCCGTGAGTGAAATATTAAGTGCTTAAGAAAGGGGTGGGGGTGCCTTAAAGTTCGGACAGAGAATTAAGATCCGGACAAAAAAAAATTAAAGAAGGTAATCTTAATCCCCACTAAAGAATTAGTGTTGGTAAAATTAAACTGTTAAAAAAACTAAAAAAAGTGGATTAAGCCTTCTCTCCAGCCGAACAACAAATCCAGATCCAGTGCGGTAGCCCAACTTTTGGGTTTTAAATCGGGACCGTTTGATTCAAATCCGAGATCATCCATCCGGTAATGAGTGCACATATCCCGAGACGCGAATTCGGATTCCGAGATGATCATGAGCGACGAATTAGAATCGGATAGTTCCGATGCAAAACTCAAAAATTGGGTTACATTAGGGGATCCGGACCCGCCGAACAACACCTTTAAGTTCACTCTTTAATCCATGTTGCCGAACGCGAACTCCTTGGTATTTGCAGCACATCTGAAAAAGTGATTTGCAGTAGCAGCATCCTCTGCATCAACGCACCACTTGAGTTTAGCTCCGGGCCGTCCAATCCGAATTCGGGCCAATTCGGCCCACACCTACACGTGTAAATTCTAATGCACGGTGTCCTTCAAGCTTCTTGTTGATATGTTACGAACGGATTGGATATTTGGATGTATGCTCGAACGGTACGTATTACGTTAATGAAGAGGATGTCAATTCCCGTTTATCTTTGATCGGAATGAATTCGGAATCAGATGACGAAAGCGTCTTTTATTGCCTTTCTTGCACATTTCGAAGAGAATAGAAACAAGATATATATTCTTCTCGCTTCACCATCTCCGTCTCTCCCGCCGCCCCCGCTCAAATTCTCCAAAACCCTAAACCTCACAATAGAACACAACAGCGCGCTCTCTCTCTCTCTAACCCTCGCTTCCTCTAGCCTTTGATGGCATCAACCTTGCTTTCGCCAGATTGTTCCACCTCAGCCACCACGGCGCGCCACCTCATCCCCTTGAAGCGCAAGCTACTACCGGCCGCCATCCAATTTGTCAGCTTTGAGCGCTCTCTTTCTTCTCCTTGGAGCCCCTCTCTATGTCTCTCTCCCTCCGTTTCAAAGTACCGGACTGCAGTCTCAGCTGCTGATTCGGGTATGGTGTTTGTTTCATTTCAAATTGGTCTATTGTTCCTTGCATAGATGTTTTTTTTAGGTCATCTATGCAATTTCTAGGCAGTGAGGTATTTTGATTAGATAACTTTTCTTTGTTAAATCTCACAAGATGCAAAGTTGATTACAGAGGGAGCATTGTTGATTTTTTTTTTTTTTTTTAAACTGACAACTGAAATTCAAAATAAGATTCGTTTGACGGAGATATGGTATGAAAATGTTCTACTTTGTAAGCAATGGAATATGAAAATTGAATGGTTTTAAGTGACAATTTGAAAGGTTGACGTTTTGATATAACTTAATGTTTGCTAAAATTTTGTAAGAAAGGCAAGTCTGTAAGATTTGGAGCGGGTTTTTGACCTGTCAACTTGCAAAATTGTAATGTCCTCTTAGGTTATTTTTAGCAAAGTTCATTTTGTAATGCAGAAAAATAAAAAATTTCAAAGTATAACAGGAGAGCAAAAATCATTCTTTTTTTGTCAGCCATTTGAAACTTCTTCATTCAGGGTCGATGACAACATTGGATACCACTGCAAAAATAATTGACGGTAAATTAATCTCTAAACAAATAAAGGATGAGGTTTCAGCAGAGGTCACACGATTGAGAGAGGCGACCGGCGTGGTACCTGGCTTAGCAGTGATCCTTGTGGGGTCCAGGAAAGATTCTCAGACATACGTCAGAAATAAAAAGAAAGCATGCGAGGCAGTTGGCATTAAGTCATATGAGGCTAATTTGCCAGAGGATTGCACAGAATCCGAAGTGCTGAGGCATATAGAAGAATTCAATAAAGAACCCTCGGTTCATGGGATTTTGGTGCAATTGCCTCTCCCTCGTGTAAGTTATTTTTATTAATCCATGGTTGTTGCATCTCTTGTATTTTACAACACTGCCTAATACAATGCATGGCGTTAGTACCATGTATCTATTCGGAAAATGAGCAAAGAAAACTCAAAAATAGAAAATATTTGAATTGTGCCAGCACAATAGTTCTTGCCCTATTTTTAATTTAATATACAAGTAACTGCAAGTCTTCTCCGTTCAACTTAAATAGCATTTAGAATTTTAGATCTGGAAAATACTGACACGTTGTTGTAATACTCATTTTCAGTGCTATATGGATGTACCAAACAAGATGAATACATATCATTTTAGTAACTTCTTGATTATAATTATAATTACGGATATTATTATAGGGACTATGATCTGATTTTTAAGTGTAAAACTTCAGAAACACAATGTGACATTTTAATTTTTAGGGACAAAGATGGTAAATATTAATTTTGTTTTGCAGCATATCAATGAGGAGAAGATCCTTGCTGGGGTTAGCATAGAGAAGGATGTAGATGGCTTTCACCCGTTAAATATTGGCCGGCTTGCGATGCAGGGACGGGACCCACTCTTCATCCCCTGCACCCCCAAAGGATGCATGGAGTTATTGCACAGATACAAAATTGACATTAAGGGGAAGAGAGCTGTTGTGATAGGTCGAAGCAACATTGTTGGCATGCCGGCCGCTTTATTGCTGCAGGTAGTGTTTTAATTGTATGATACAGTACAGAAGTTTGCAGTATTTTATATTTATAGGAATTAAAATAATATAGGTTTCAAGACGGATTATATGGTATTTAGATTTGGTAGAAAGAACTTAAAAAAAATTCAGTTCCTTTAGGATTGTGAATGTGCGAGGCAATTTTTTTTTTTCGGTTTCTTTAGGATTTTTCTTGAAGGGACCGAACATTTTTTTCAAAATATTTTAGTTGTTTCTCCCTAATCGAAATATCCATGTAATCCGTCTAGAACCCTATATTATTTTAATATTATTTCTATTAGTAAAAAATTCTGTAAGTTCTGTCTCACACTGATTTTTATTTTATTATTATTATTTGATTGTTTCTTTGTGGTTACTTTGTTAATAATTGATGTCTTATACAGGGTTTTTTTAGCACTATGGCATTTTTTCTAATTTATTTTGTTATAGGTGTTCTAGTAAGGGATCAGGTCTTAGTTGAGGTTATAGAAAAAGTGAAAAAGAAAAGAACAAAATGCTGGTAATGCTTTATGTTTCAGAGCTACCAGTGTGGACATGCAATAAATCAACTTGCCAGTAAATTTTGACGTTGGTTTGTTTGATTGAAATAAAATATTGACAAAGTTGAAACTTGCTTCACAATTTTTTTTTTACAATATATCACAAATTGTATGATACAGTACAGTACAGAAGTTTGCAGTATTTTATATTTATAGGAATTAAAATAATATAGGTTTCAAGACGGATTATATGGTATTTAGATTTGGTAGAAAGAACTTAAAAAAAATTCAGTTCCTTTAGGATTGTGAATGTGCGAGGCAATTTTTTTTTTTCGGTTTCTTTAGGATTTTTCTTGAAGGGACCGAACATTTTTTTCAAAATATTTTAGTTGTTTCTCCCTAATCGAAATATCCATGTAATCCGTCTAGAACCCTATATTATTTTAATATTATTTCTATTAGTAAAAAATTCTGTAAGTTCTGTCTCACACTGATTTTTATTTTATTATTATTATTTGATTGTTTCTTTGTGGTTACTTTGTTAATAATTGATGTCTTATACAGGGTTTTTTTAGCACTATGGCATTTTTTCTAATTTATTTTGTTATAGGTGTTCTAGTAAGGGATCAGGTCTTAGTTGAGGTTATAGAAAAAGTGAAAAAGAAAAGAACAAAATGCTGGTAATGCTTTATGTTTCAGAGCTACCAGTGTGGACATGCAATAAATCAACTTGCCAGTAAATTTTGACGTTGGTTTGTTTGATTGAAATAAAATATTGACAAAGTTGAAACTTGCTTCACAATTTTTTTTTTACAATATATCACAAATTAATCTTCATCTTATTCTTATATGTTAAATTATTATAGTTTGTACACAAATGTAGAAAGCAAATGCAACTGTGAGTATGGTACATTCATACACAAAATCCCCAGAGGAGATAACGAGGCAGGGCGATATTGTAATTTCTGCAGCTGGTGTGGCTAATTTGGTTAGAGGTAGTTGGTTGAAGCCCGGAGCTGTTGTTATTGATGTCGGTATCAACCCTGTTGATGTAAGCACAACTGAGTCCTTCCTTTTTTATTTTATTTTTTCAAATTATTGTATTTCCGAAAAAAAATTGCAGCCAGCATCAATAATTTCTGTACGAGTTTTGCTGCGATATGTACTGAGCTGAAAGTTTGGTTGCTATCAATTTGTCCTAATAAGTGAATATGTTAAAATATGTTTAAACAACCGATCTGAATTGTTAAATATGATCTCCATGTGAAAATGCACTTGTCGATCAAATTTTACATTTAAAAAAAAATTTATATAGGTAGAAAGTCACTTGATCTAAAAGATTTTAGGCCATTCCAAAGGTAGTGATTTTCTACCTATCTAAAAAATCAGTAAAAAAATTCTTAAAAATATAATATTTACTCGGCAAGTACATTTTCGTATGTAAATCGCGGTTCAGATTGACTATTTGAAAACAAAAATATTGATCCATAGTACAGACCGATATGCACTATGCATAGTACCATAGCCCTCACTCATGCTTATTCATTAGCCATTATTGGACTCAGTAGACTTTGATGTCTGTTTTATTATTTTTGGTTTTATCGTTCTGTAGGACACTGACAGCCCGAGAGGTTATAGGTTGGTGGGAGATGTTTGCTACGAAGAGGCATCAAAGGTGGCATCATATATCACTCCGGTCCCAGGTGGAGTGGGGCCCATGACCATTGCCATGTTGTTATCCAACACTCTCCTCTCTGCTAAACGTATTCATAATTTCAAGTAAACTTCGTCTGAAGTTAGATAATTTTTTGAGGCATAATTTTGGCGTTGCATAAAAGTAACCGAATTGATATTTTAGCGTGCTTGGTGTTTTGTACCCAGAGCACATTATTTATTATCCTCGGTAATATGTAGAATGCTGTAATGTAGAAATAAAAGAATTGGTCTCTTATGGACTTGTACTGTAAAGAGAGAGAGACTTGAATTTTTTTTTTTTCGAAAGCTTGGTAGCTGCTGGAGAAATTTGAATTTCATTCTCTCTTTGATCATTGGTAGTTCCAAACTGGGCTAGTATTTTCATTTTAAAAGAAAATTCTTGTTTTTTTTTTTTTTATATTTCCAGATAATGTGAATGTATCTTGTTTCTTCGGAATGAAATAATTTTGGTTTGTGTATTCATAAGGCGAAGAATAGAGAAGGAAAAAGAATTGACGGTAGCTTTGGGCCCTGGGGGCATGGTTGCTAATCTCACATGGCATGTTAAGGTTAAGATTTTCTCATACTAGCGCTTGGGATTTGTGGATTAATTGATTATTTTTCTTAACATAGAAGTGTAAACTCATAAAACTGAAGTTCTGTAATTAGATAGTATGGTTTGTTCCACTAGATAATTACCTTGCTTTATACTACTATCAAATTCAAAATAGTGAATTTTTTTTTTAGAATATCAACTATGTACATGTCCTAGTCTCCCTCCAAACCTTCCTTTCAAATTCTCTATAGATTCATGAATTCTCTTTAGATCAAATCTGCATCCATATATATTTATTTCTAATTCTCAGGGGAAAGATTTTAATAGAGCAGTTTTGCCTTCATGCAACGCACAAACCATATGACGTTCTTTTTGATTGTACTGTCTGCAAGTCACATGCAGTCAAAACTGCTCTGTTAAAATCTGTACCCACCATAGGTCAATTAAAGTTAAGACCATTTGTAGCTTCTATTTTGAGAATATTGCTTTGCTTTCTGTCACAATTACTCAACAGAAAATGCGTTTTCACAGTTTCATCCTACAAACGAAGCACAACAACTTACAATGATTAGCATAATAGTCAAGAACTGCTCTCTACATTCAAGTGGTTTAGTTTCTAAACCCAATTTAAGAATACAAGTGATTCATCCTTATCTATGAGAAAAACTGATTTAGAAACTAACCTCAATTAATATAAATATAATAATCATATTTAGCAAATTCTTAGAACCTGTGGGAATCAATGGAGTTCAACAGGGTACACCTCCTCCTCTTTTTTGTGTATTCTTTTCTACTTCTCTCCCAAATCTCGATAGCAACTAGTGATAATGGCAAAGATGAGCTCAAAACCTACATTGTTTTCGTCCGTGACACTGCTAACCCCATAATACCTGCCACGGCTGATGATGTGATACAAAATATAACAAATAATGTAATACACAAAATAGAGCATCTTGCCGAATGGTATATTTCTCTGCTATCGTCAGTCGTCTCCGAGAAATCAAGATTCATCTACTCGTATCGAACCTTGATCAATGGCTTTGCTGCTCAGCTTACAGCACAAGAGGTAGAGGAGCTCTCAAAACAAGAATGGTTTGCTGGTGCACTACCCTCGAAGCAATACAATATCACAACAACTCACACTCCTGCCTTCCTCGGCTTGAGTCCCCCTTCTATCAATCCGCGAGGTGCATGGAATATCTCAAACCTGGGTGAAGGGGTTATTATCGGTATCATTGACACTGGCATCACGCCTGATCATCCTTCGTTTAGAGATGATCACTTGCCACACCCGCCAACAAAGTGGAAGGGTCACTGTGATTTCAGTCCCTCCTTGTGCAATAACAAGTTGATAGGTGCGAGAAGGGTATTGAATGCTACTGAAGGACGGGGCCATTATCCCCCGATCGACAAGGAAGGCCATGGCACACACGTAGCGAGCACGGCAGCTGGAGCATTTGTGAATGGTGCAGGGGCATATGGTAGTGCAGTTGGAACAGCATCTGGCATGGCCCCACGTGCGCATCTTGCAATGTACCAGGCGTGTAATGAATATGGACGTTGTGACGGGGCGGATGTGTTGAAGGCAATGGAGTATGCTATCAATGATGAAGTCGATGTGCTCTCGCTTTCTCTAGGTTTAATGGAGAATGCTGATGGTCATCACGTGTACGAAGATCATGTCGCTGTTGGAGCATTCAAGGCTACCCTTCGAGGCATTTTAGTGAGTTGTGCGGCCGGTAATTCAGGACCAAGCTTAGGTACACTCAACAACGATGCCCCATGGATCCTTACAGTCGGGGCCAGCGTGACAGATCGACGTGAATTAGTTGTTGTGGAACTCGGCAACGGAACCAAATTTGACGGTAGAGCAGTTATGCAACCGAAGAATTGGCCAAGATCAGGTATGTTTCCGTTGACACACCTCGGTATCACAGAATCTAATGGCTACCTTGATATTCCACAATGCATCGGCAAGTTGGACAAAAGAAAAGTTGGCGGAAAGATCCTTGTTTGTACGTTAGACGGGGAGGATCCATTTCAGAAGTCTCAAGAGATGCGTGCTGCAGATGTTCGAGGCGTGATCTTCGTTAACCTCAATTATTTTGGGTATGTGTCAAAATTATTTGGAAAAATATATATATTATATGATTTCTAAAAATCTTAATACATTTCAAGATTTATATAATTTATTTTTTGATTAATCCAATATGCAATTTTCATAGGCTTGAGGATATTACATTAAAGTATGACTTCCCATACGCACAAGTCTTGTACGCAGACGGCGTAAAGATCTTCAATTACATAAATTCTTCAAAAAATGCTGCCGCAACATTCAGCTTTCGAGGAACAGTCATGAATAAACCGCATTCGCCGTCATTGGCTTCATTTTCATCAAGGGGACCGAGCCTCCCTTTCCCAGGGATATTAAAACCTGACATAGTGGGTCCCGGCTCGAGTATTCTTGGAGCAGTGCCACCTACATTCCTAGACAGAACATCTAATAAGTCACTTTTGTTCGATTTCATGTCTGGAACTTCCATGGCGACTCCACACCTTAGTGGTATCGCCGCATTAGTTAAAAAGGCCCACCCGAATTGGTCTCCTGCTGCTATTAAATCTGCTATCATGACAACAGCAAGAATTTTTGACAACAATGGTGGGTTGATTACAGACAGTGGTCCAATCCCGGGTCCCGCAGACTTGTACGGAATAGGTGCGGGTCAGGTAGATCCTACCAGAGCCATTGATCCTGGATTAGTGTATGACCTCAACGGAAGCGACTATATACGTCTCTTATGCGGCTCAGGTCTTACCGATGACCAAATTGGAATTATTATTTCACCTCTACCCCCTGTTACATGCTCGAAAGTTGGGAAAATTTCTCAGGAACAGTTAAACTATCCTTCAATCACTGTCTCTCTGAAACCAAATTCAACAGTGGTGATATCACGAACGGTGACAAATGTTGGGCTTTCTGCATCAACATATCAGGCGAAGATAAACACGCCTAGAGGCATATCAGCTGTTGTACAGCCAGCATTGTTGCGTTTTAATGCGAAGAATGAGAAGATCACATTTACTGTTACTTTTAAATGGACCGGGTCTGTCAGCTACCCGCTCCGAGGCCAACTTGTGTGGCTCTCTGGTAAACAGACTGTGCGGAGTCCTATATCGATTATTCTTCTAAATTAAAATTATAGTAATTGGTGGTGAGTAATGCATGTTAATTAGACAATATATGTATATCTTAATAAGAACAGTGAAATAGTAAACTATATATGCTTCATTTCTGGTTGGTATGACAATAAGCAATTGGTGTAATGGTGCCTGATTGTCTTGTAAGAATTATGAAATTTTACAAAACTGCATGCAAAATATGAAATTTTCTTCATTTTTAATCTGTTTCATGTAATAATCCAGAGAGTACACTAGTTATGATAGGTATATACATGTATAAAATGTTGTTAACCAAATCTAGTTTTTAAAATACCACGAGCATGATCATGACTACAATTTTGTGAGTAAATTATATCATGAATTGGATTCTTGCTATTCATATGATCGTCTCATCATTTCATCGATCAGCTAAATGTGATCTACAGATTAAAATCAAATTTTATAAATTAACTTCTTTCTACTAATTTAATCATTGCCTATTTTGCACTTGATTCACACTCAATGCAAGCTGATTTGGCACTTGAATGCCTTCATTGATGATTGAGGCTAGGGGTGTTCAACCAGTCGGTTCGGTCCAAACCGAACTAAAATAACCAAACCAAACTTTTTTTTTGGTTTTTGAAAATCCAACCGAACCGACTGAACAAAAATAGCAAACCGAACCGATTAAACCGATTTAAACTTCGGTTTGTTCGGTTGAACCGAATAGAGGAATAAATAAATGGTTTGGTTCAACTGAAAAGAAATGGCTTAAAACAAATGGTCTCAAACTATTAATAAATGGTTTGTTCGGTCGAACCGAATAGAGAAATTCAATCTCAAAAAATCAAAACACGTAGATTTAAGACTGAAAATGAACCAAAACGAAGTCTCAAACTACTAACAAAATCGGTCGGTTCGGTTTATTCGATTTTGAGAATTCAAAACCGAACCGGACTATTTCATAAAATTAACCGAACCAAACCATTTAAACCGAAAAACCGAACCATTTAAACCAAAAATTTCTGGTTCAATTTAAAATCAAATAAACCGAACCATTTGAACACCCATAGTTGAGGCAGATGTGAAATTCAATCAAAATCATTCATTCCTCATTTAATAACTTATTTCTTTTAGTTATGTAATTTACGTTTTGACATGCCATGGAAGGATTTTTCCGAGTTAAACAAAGAAAATCAACATCACAAAATCAATCACTTCAGAATATAAAAAATATCAATCTCTAATTGTTGCATAAATGCATCTAGTTAATCATTACAATAGATTAAAGTATCATTAGCAAGAGGCTAGAGAGAGAGAGTGTTGGGCTATGGGGAGTTGCGAAATAAGAAGCTTGTTTTACTTTACACTTCTATTTTCTACTTTTAAAAGTTCAAAAAGTTGATCCGAACTGCTCAACATGATCTACATATTGAAATGTGCTAGAAAACCAAATTTACATTTTTTGGAAATTTATTACTATTTGTTTAGAATTTTTTAAATCATTATTTTTTTATGGTCCATAATCAATTTAAAAACAACGATTTTCTACTAGGAGTGTAAAGTAATTATGATATTATGAATTTTAGAGGGGAAATACGTAATTTTGATAACTTTGAGGGATATACAGGAAATTCTCCCTTTAATTTTTGTCTAACCTGATTTTATAAATCCGATTCAGTTAAATTAAAATTTCTAAAATCACATGAAAATCGTTTGTTACATAACAAACAATATGTTGATTCGAAAAATATTATTTGAAAATAAAAGATAATCATATTAAAGGGATGGGAACTTTAATATGATATAAAAACATGAAATCGTTTTTTACATGTGATTTTACATTTATTTATTTTTATTTAATTTAACTGAATCGGATTCAGTTAGATTTAAATTAATTTAATCTAATTGAATCGGATCGTTAAATTAAGTGTTCTAAAATCCCATGAAAAAGATTTTCATGTTTTTTTGAATCGTTTGTTAAAGTTTCCATGTAAAATGTTTTCTTTGAATCTTTTATAATGAACTTTGAAAGCAATACACTATTTTGTATTACAGTACAAACAGCTTGACTAACCGTATTATTTTTTATTATATAAATCTTTATTCAAAAAATAGTATTTGCACCCAAAATTTGTTGAATACAAACTTCATTTTTATGTAAAAACTTGTATTATTTTAAAAATTCAGTTTTATTTTTAATAGGCATTTTTCTTCTCAAGTTCAAGGAACCACCCCTAGTAAAATGTGGCTTGGTCTTTTAACTTTGAAAAAAAAAGAACCAAACCAGTAAAGGAGCAAGATGGTTCTTTTTGGAAATTTTCAAAGACCCATTTACCATTTTAATGCAAATGAAGTTCATGGACAATAATTATTATTATCTAATAAAAATTAACATTTTCAGTATTGTTAAAATGTGAAATTGAAGTAGCAGAATAATAAAATGGAAGTCTACGGTAGTAGGTGTAATACAAATATGGTGGTGCTATATCATCAAATATCGATTTTAAAGTTGAAAAATGTGTATATCAACATCTTAAACAAATCAATTTTTAGAAATTTAAACTATTCTACTATTTATTTTATAAAAGAAAAAGTCCTTAATTTTGAAAATGGAACATCCTATAGGAATTATTTGTGTGAATGTTACAAGAGATAGGTCATGTAATTAGCAGTCAACTTCAACCAAAAAGATCATACTAATTTTTCACTAATTATGTGGCCTGAAAGCAAAATTAATCGAAGAATTTTTTAAAACTAAAAAAAAAAGCAAAGAAAAGTGAAATATATATATTTTTTTAAAACGGGAGAGTGGTGGGTCAAACCATTTAATACTCTTTATTTCAACTTTTGGAAGAAAATATTTTCACTATCTAAATTTTGAATCCATAATCTCTCAATATGAAAAATGAAAAGATTTCTCCATAATAGTGCTATGCCAAATTTTGATTCTTTAAAAATAAAATATGTTACGGATCCATAAATATTTATACAAGGATATGTCCACAAATATTTTTTTTGGCTCAAGATAAGTCCATAAATATGGATGGAATCATGAGAACTTTTGTGAAACTGAGACTCTGAGAGGCTGCGTTTCGTCTGAGATATCTCAATTTTTGCGTGACCGACGTGTCCGGTGCCTATCCGGGGGAATGTAGGGGGCCAGTATTATTTGAGCATTGAGATTCGTGCAGAACGTATTTGAATGATTGAGATATTCCAAAAAGTCACGCAAAATTTGAGATATCTCAGACGATGAGAATTCACTCTGAGAGGGGAAGTTTATAGATTTTATATGGCGGGTTGAGACTATGTATCTATGCAATTATGTGAAAGTTTGTTATATATACAACATTTATGGAATTAGGTTTTGCGAAAAAAAAAATATTTATAGACATATCTTGATCCAAAATAATACACTATATTTATACTCCTAATTCCATAACTATTTTTTTTTTCACAAAACCCAATTCTATAGATGCTGTATATACAACAAATTTTCGCATAACTGCATATATGAACTATAGAAGTGTAAATACATAGTTACATACTACATAGTCTCTAACTCGCCATAGAAAACTATTAACTCCCCCTCTAGTTTCACAAATGATCTCATGATTCCATTCCATCCGAATTCGCATCCTCTGAGATATCTCAAACTTTGCGTGATTTTTTGTAATATCACAATCGTTCAAATACGTTTTCACGAATCTCAAAGCAAAAATAATACTGGCCCCCTACGTTCTCCCGAATAGGCACCGGACACGTCGGTCACGAAAAAATTGAGATATCTCAGAAGATATACGCACACGGATTTTTTTTTTATTTTTGGTTACAACAACAAGGCTAGAGTTACAGCCACAGTTGCCACGTGAGCGAGCACCCCTGATTCGATCCGAACACGTATCCTCTGCATTAACTCAAAAGAGAATCTTTTGAGTTAATGCATATCGGCCGTCTGATTATAAACAGAGTCCATCAAACCGTCTAATTTTCATATAGGATTCTTAATATTAGTGCGGATCTAGTTTGCACGGATCTCAAAGCAAATGGAAAGGTTCAAATGCATTAACTCAAAAGATTCCCTTTTGAGTTAATGCAGAGGATAAGAATTCGATCCTATCTTGGGCTAATAGGATTTGGCCCCAAGATAACCCCCTCTATCTCCACCATTCATTGCCCATCCTCTCTCCACCAATCACTTCTCTCTATCTCCCCAACCTTTATATTCTCCTCCAATCTCCTACTCTCATTTGGTAATCTCTACTTCTCTACTCTTACAATCAAATTTAATTATTGTATCAAATATTCCTTCCCATGGCCTCCTTGGCAGCTGTCACACTCCCCTCATGCACCGGCATCCGTGCCGGTAGCACCACTAGGACGTCGGTGAGGCCCTCAACCTTCTCCGTCCGTTGCTCCCTCAAGCAGGTAGGTGCCGCCGCTATGGCCACTGCTGCCAGTGTTGTGCTAGCTAGCAACGCACTGGCGGCGGAAATCCTACTTGGTGGAAGCGATGGTACACTGGCATTTGTGCCCAGTGAAATCACCGTTGCGCCTGGGGAAACCATCGTGTTTAAGAACAACGCCGCTTTCCCACACAACGTTGTGTTTGATCCCGATGAGATTCCCGCTGGAGTCGATGCTTCCAAGATTTCTATGGATGAGTCTGATCTGCTAAATGCTCCCGGTGAGACATACCAGGTGACACTCAACGAGAAGGGCACCTACTCGTTCTACTGCTCGCCGCACCAGGGAGTCGGTATGGTCGGGAAAGTAACTGTGAACTGAGCTGTGGCTGTGGCTGCTGGAGCTTTTAATTATGATACCGGATAATTAAATGGATGGTTTGTTTTGGTTTGAGTTTAATTATGTGAGTATGATTCTTGGGTATGAAATTAATGAGGAATATATTAATTATCAAGATTAATTCAAATGTACTTAGTGTGCCAAACAAAGCATCTTTGGGCTTTATTTGTTGTTAACACAAAATATTTACTTATATAAATATATATATCAGTCGTTTAGATAATAATTAATAATAATATCTCTTTGATATAAAATCATTAAAAACTTTTACTCTTGGCCGTTCTCAACATAAGAAAGCGAGTCTATGATATCTTGGTCAGTTTTGAAATTCAAACAATCAATTTTAGTCGCTTAATTAAATTTATATATCACAATTTTATAAAAAAAAATTAACTTTTTTAAGATGATTAATTATATGTTCTTTTCTCATAAAGAAACCGTTAATTTTAAAATTTTAAGACCGTTCAATAAAATTGTTTTTCTTTATATTCTCTATTCAGAAATCAAAAGAATAAAAGTAATGCAGATCAAATAATTAAGCACTATTTAGAACGGTAGTTTCAATTATTCAAGCTGAATAACGCCATCCAGTTCTAACATTCCCAAAGTATCAGTAAAGTTAAGAAGTGATTTTTAAAAAAATATTTTAATACATTTATTTTTCATTTTTTTTACCATTTGACTTTGTACTATATGAATTCAAAATTTTGCATATAAACATATCACTCGCAAAATAGATCGATTTCAACAGTTTGAATTCATAATATATCTGTAGCATCCATTAAAATAAAAATACGAGTCTTTGAAGCTGAAAATAGAAATTGCTTTTGTTTGCAAAATTTATTCATTATGTCATGATAATTTCCAATTTCAACTATATTGTCTCACTTTCGACGTAAAATGCAAATGAAAACAAAAAAACAAGGAAAATATATTTACCCCACGTGTATTAGTTATAGGGGTGTAAACGGAGCAGATTCGGAGCGGATAATGCTAATACTATATCCGCATAAGTTTTTCAACTAGCGGATACGAATACAGATAGTAAACGGATATCAAAATTTAAAACCATATCCGTCTTAAACGGATACATATACGGAACGGATAATCCATGGATATAGATGGGATAATCCACGGATACAAATTTGAATACGAATATGGAGTGGATAATTGTTGGATATTGAGTAATTCTACTGAATTTCATAATTTTAAATTACCTAAATTGACAA
Source organism: Carex arenaria (assembly GCA_964058825.1). Lineage (NCBI taxonomy): Eukaryota > Viridiplantae > Streptophyta > Magnoliopsida > Poales > Cyperaceae > Carex > Carex arenaria. The sequence goes on from CAXKVW010000912.1 coordinate 59,889, forward strand.
AAATTTAATAGACTTTTTAAATTTGCACAGTGATAATTATGCATGACTAATTGCTTATTGGTTCAGAAGAAAACCAATCTATTATCCTAATAGATCATATGATTTTCCTACCAAAATTCTTGCTGAAAAATTAGATTTCGGATCCGGATATATACGAATATCCGCTTTGTTTATATCCTCACGAAATTATCCGTATCCGTATACGGATTATTTTTTCATATACTAAAAATTCCCATATCCGTATCCGCAAGTATCCATGTCCGTTTAATCCGGATACGGATAACAAGCGAATTATCTGCGGATAATCCGAATCCATTTACACCCCTAATTAGTTATCATTTTCTTCTTTCATTTCTATTCATCGATGATCTAATTAAATAAGTTTTAATGCTAGTGGTGAGAAATAAAATAATAAATTTAGTCTTGAGAAAGAAAATTAAATTTGGAGATGCGGGGTATCGATCCCCGTACCTCTCGCATGCTAAGCGAGCGCTCTACCATCTGAGCTACATCCCCACATCTGTTAAAGGTTCGGTAAACAAATAAATAATAGCAATTTAGACGTCTCCTCATTTCACCGTCTAATAAGTCGGTATTGGATAATTTGGATCAGATCCTCTATGACTATGACGCGGGTTTTGTAATGGAAGCAAGCAGCGACGATAGCTCCGGCGACGGCGAGCCCCCACGCATGACCACCACATCGCACCACTACTTCGGCGGTGACTCGTCTCAGTTCGACCATCACTTCTCCGTGGATATCATCGAGGTTATTTTGCACCTTTTTTCTGTACCAGACAACACCGATTAAACTCTCTTTATTAAATATTCCAAGTGCCTCATCGATTCTGATATCTAATGCCATTGAAAGGTTCTTAATTTGCATAGTCACTTAGCCCTCATGGGTATTTTATTATTTACAATCGAAACACTCAAGTAGTTTTTGCATTAATCATTGAATTAAACAGAATGTGGAGGAAGAATATGGGATGTTCGTGTGGCCATGTAGCATTGTCCTTTCAGAGTATGTCTGGCAACAGAGGTCCCGCTTTCAAGGCATATCTGTTCTTGAGGTACAATAATATAAATACTAAATACATTCATTATTTATATCTGTTCTGAAATTAATTCTCAGTTTACCTCAATACACTGCACTAAACATGATATTACCCAAATTCTAGCTAGGGGCTGGTACGTCATTGCCTGGAATTGTAGCTGCGAAAGTTGGTTCTGATGTTATCCTAACGGATAAGTCACATAATTCTGAGGTATGGAAAAACTCTTACTCCTTCTTCCTAGTTAGATAATGAAAGTATAAAATGAGGATTAATCAATGAGATCGATTTTGTATTGTAAAGTTTTGGTTCATTTTGGTAACTAGATGAATCAGCTTACTTCAAAGTTTATGGCTGACAGACTAATCATATTATTGATTTTAAATGTCTGAGTATCTTGCCCGTGCTTTGCTACGGGTTCCAAATTCAAACATAATATATACAACAAATAGAAATAAATCAGGTCAAATATTTTCATCTTTAACAATATTTGCCTTTATATAATTTCTCTTTCTTCTGCAATGAAAATGAACTATTCTATCTTTACGTCTCCATTAAATAGAAAGGTAATCAATATTTTAGTGAGTAAACATGTTAATTACTTTCTTATTTGTTGTCATCAATAACATAAAAAAAATGTTATCAGTTAATTAATGGTTTTTATGACAACATTCATATGAAGAAACTATAAGGAGGAAATCAATGTAGCGAGTGTACAGAGAACTAAATCCAGACTTCAACAGAATAAACACCAATTCATTGCAACATGAAATCACAATTGCATAATTTTTTTTATCTTAATCGTATAAAATCCAGCAAATTAAATCACAGCCGTTGGCGGATGAGGATATTTACATGCTTAATATAAGAGAAGAGATTCAATTGTTTATATTTTATTACGTAATGTGCATTTTTTAAGAAAAGCAGCAAAATGCCACATGCTTTTATTAACATTAGCAAAGTTTTGAAAGAGCCTAACTGATATCCATTACAACAACGAATCACAACACTAACAATAAATTGTGGAGTTTTTTATGTCCTACTCAAGGGTTTCTATCTCATAGGTTTTCCCTAACATTTTTTTTTATCTTTAGTTGACAGATTCTGAGCAACATGAGAAGCATTTGTGATCAAAATGAAGTGAACTGCCAAGTAAGAACCCTAACTGCACTGATTAATAAGTTTTCTTTTTTTATAATGGTTATATTTGTGAAAATTAGGTTTGAAGTCTTTGTGTGCAGATATTAGGCCTCGACTGGGGAGAATGGGACCCAAACATTTTCGATTTGCACCCAAAAATAATTCTAGGAGCAGATGTGCTATATGACACAGCAGGTTCAACTTACAATTTCCATTTTGCACCCTCCTTTTTTTATTTTAATTAAAAATGTGTTTTGAATATTATTAAATCAAGGTGGCAGTGACTATTTATTGAATATATTTTAGGAGTGAGGCTATGGTACAATGCATAGTGCGGATTGGTCCGTACTATTGGATAAATATCTCCATTTTCACAATCTGAACAGTCAATCTGAACCATCCAACATGATCTCCATATGAAAATGTACTTGCAGACTAAATTTTTTTTTTTTTTTTTTATACTAATTTTTAGATGTAGAAAATCACTTCTTTTGAATGGTATAGAATCTTTAGATCAAGTAGTTTTCTACCTATTAAAAAAATTCTAAAAAATGTAACATTTGATTTACAAGTACATTTTCATATGGTGATCATGTTGAACGATTCAAATTGATGGTGTGGACTTTTAAAACGGAGATATTGATCCATAGTACGGGCCAATCTGCGCTATGCATAGTACCATAGCCTCACTCTATATTTTAGTTATTTACCCATTATATACATATTCAACCAAAATAGTAAATTTTATGTGCCTTTGTGTATACAACTGTAGGCTTTGATGATCTATTTGCTACAGTTACTTTTCTGCTCAAAAACTCTCCTGAGACGGTTTTCATTACAACATACCATAATAGAAGGTTTGTTCTTCTCATCGCATTTTGAGGTAGTTAGGAAACCGGCTAGGTTGTATAAGTACTAGACTAAACTTCCAAGAGATACCACATCTTTAAAAACCCGGTAAATAAAATAGAGAAAAATAGCAGAAATAATAACAGGAGAATATTGTACAGGTTAGGTGTAATTAATGAAACATGCATCCCTAGTTTTACCAATAGGACCAGTTTTGGCACTACATCACAAAAATAGATTCAGTAAAATGAGTTGGGCTGTTGTAATATGGAAATTTAAACCTCTGTTATAATTCGAGCCCAGATCTCCGTTTTCAACTTCCCAGCAGTCGTCGATCCAAACCGTTTAACATGATCTCTATATTAAAATGTGCTTGGAGACTGAATTTTACATTTTTTAGAAACTTTTTACTATTTTTTCAGACAGGTAGAAATCACTGTTTTTCAGAAATTTTTTGGACCATAAAAAAATAGTGATTTTCTACCTATCTAAAAAATAATAAAAAAGTTCCAAAAAATTGTAAAATTTGGTCTCCAAGCTCAAGCTCATTTTAATATGGGGATCATGTTGAATGTTTGGACTTTGAAATTGCAAAATATGTACGGGACTAAACTTTGTGTGCATCTTACATGTACCATACTAACTTTGCTCGGTTTTCATTTCAGTGGCCACCATTTAATAGAGATGTTGATGGTGAAATGGGGCTTGAAATGCGTAAAATTGATCGATGGATTCTCATTCATGCCTCCTCAGAAAGCTTCTTCTCTTAGTGGAAGCAATATTCAACTCGTAGAGATCACACTTGATAATTGATGGGTTTTATCTCAATTTTAGTAAACCTACAAAAAGAAGATCAAACTTCTTGTATGAGTCAGTTTCACTAATGTCCCAATCGAAATATAATTCTTCGTTGAGCTGTAACTAGCGTCCGTCTCTTTCAGTGAACAGGCAATCGGCGGTTAAGAACAAAATTGTTATGCTTAATTACCAAAATGAGATGTTTTAGGTTTTACATACCTGAACAGGAAAGTTGGTATTTGCAGATCATGCGTACAATTTAACTAATAGATTTTAATTTAATTATGAATTTTTTTTGTTCACATAAATTTGAATTTGTATTCTAAAAATGAGCAGCAAAGAAAGAATTAGATGATAACCAAGCTTATCTGAGAGCTAAGGTTATTGTTTAAGCAGACTATTTATTGCACCTGAGACACTTGTAACCTCAATCTATTAGGAGAAAAAATGTTCTTGTATATTGCATCTCTCTTTAGCATATGTTTGTTTTATGATTCTATCCGTTGCTGCGAAGTCTCAAAAGGTAACTGGAAGTGCTTTTCTCAAAACTCAAGTTTTAATTGGAAAATGTAATAAATTCATTAGGTTAAAAACATGTTATGCATTGGCTTAGAAGAATATTGGACGAGAATACAGCTAATCGCCTAACCAGCAGTGGTAAAAAAAAGGCGAGACCTGATTAATCAGCCATAACATGACAGAATTACCGAATTGTGAATGATAGCCACGTTATGTCACGCTCAGTGATCAAACATAACTTACCTGTTCACGTTTAATTAATTTTTTTTCTTCGGATTATACAAAAGTTCATAAAAATTAAAAAATGCTAAGAAAAAGAAAACATTGAAAATTAAATTAAAATAAAATACAATATTCGAAAAATAAGTAAAACATGTGACATAATGTGACCTAATCAGTTTGCGTGGCATATTGTGCTGTGTCATGACATTTTTTTTTATTGAAATAGCTAAGTCATGTCACGTTACATGACCGACCACATTACATTATGTGTCATAACCAACCTGCATGAACATCATGCGTGACCAACCGCATGACATGTCATACCGTGGAAGAAACGGTGATGATGCAGCAACAAATCTCCTTCCCTGTGGCAGGATTTAGATCTGATCCTTATATGTAGACAGCAAATAATTATATCGATATCTTACTGCGATATTTGATCGTATCAAATAAATAGCAGAAACAAGCAAATCATAATGGAAATGTCAAACACGATAAATTAATTCCATTGTCAATTGTTTATTTGAAGTTTCTATAAATATGAGAAAGGGGAGGTATGCAGGTAGCTCAGTTGGCTAGAAAAATAGTTCTAAGATTGTTGATTATCCAAAGATTAAGAGTTCAATTCCTCTCATGACTTCACAGCCTATATGAAGATTTTAAAAAAGAAAAAGAAAAAGAAGTTTCGATAAATAATTGGAAAAACAATGCAACTTCCCAAACACTTTTTTTTTAAGAAGCTAGCTTTCTTGTTTGCTTCAGATCTTATATTGTCAGACCTCTTGCCCAAAATAAATGTCACCGGTCTATAGTTGAATCCCTAAGATGGAATCAAGTGCTAAGAAAAAAAAAATGACAATGGTAAGAAGCCTTTCCCTTTTTTTTTCTGGCAATAAAGCGTTAAATTAATCTAAAGACTTGATAATTATTTCAACAACAACAAAACAAAAAAAGAATATAATATAAAAGGAAAAATTGTGCACCCTGCAATAAGCGATCAGTCTCAAGTGTTTTCAAAGATCTTCATAAACAACAAGTGATAAAAGAAAAATTCAATGTGTACCCCTGCAAAAAAAAAAAAGAATTAACATTTACACTTGTAAAAAATGAGAAATAACATTTTCTGTAAGGTATATGCAACATTTCAAGTTTCTGTTAGATCTAAACGATATGTCGTGATATTTTGAAGTATTTCACTGGTATAACTTGTAATTTAGGCTTTAGAAGCTTCTTCTAAACAAAGCAGATATAAGATGGAATAAAAGAAAAGAAAAAAAGAAAAAAGAAAAAAGAAAAAAAAAATACCGTTTTATGAGAGGCCCCTCAATTTTACATATTCCTCGTAACTGAGGAAAGAATCCTTGATCTTAAGCCATTCTCCCTGTTTAGGCATAATTATTGCCACATAGCCTTCTCTATCTGCCTAAATTTAACAACCGGAATATAAGACATTGAAATTTGAATGCCAGCTAATGCAAAGATCTTTAGAGCTTAATCAATATTTTTATGAGGAAAAATATTCAAATTATCATGAGTGAGACTAAGGTAATATGCATATTATAGATCAACCTGTGCTATGGCTCCATATCTCTATTTTTAAAGTTCAAACAGTCATAAACATGATATTCATATGAAAATGTATTTACAGACCAAATGTTAGATATTTTACAAAAATTATATAGGTAGAGAATCACTACTTTAAGGTGGTCCAAAATGTTTAGATCAAGTGATTTTCTACCTATCTTAAAAATAAAAAAATGGCAAAACAATTCTAAAAAATGTAAAATTTAATCTCTGGGTACATTTTCATATGAAAATCCATAATATGCATATTACCAGTCTCGCTCAATTATCATTTACAAAGACTAAAATGTGGTTCATAAAACTGGATTGACCCGTCTGAAAATAAAAGGTCTAAATAACATTGCTTCTTATTTTTACATACAGATGAGTTGAGAAGATCAGGCTGTTTAATTAACCTGTCGTTGACTTCCAAAAGGGAGCCTTTCACACAACACCTACAAACAAAAACAAAAAAATCAGAGAACTATTGATGCATTGTTTTCATCAAATTATTCAAGCGCGTAACTAGGATTAGATGAAACTACCTCACAATATAGCAGTTGCCATTTGTAGAAACTTTGCACAAGGCTGAGTTTGATTCAAACTGTAGCGCATTCTGTTTTGCACAATTATAAAGAAAATTTCAATGAAACAGAAACTCTCAAATATCACATTGGTATTTAACCACAATATCAATATTATATACTAGTAGAATAAAAATCATGCTTATCAGCTTCTATTATTTGTATGATTTTCTATTTTAATTCATTTTAAGTACATTTGACTTACCCTTTTACGTTTTCCAGTGACTTTTAATTCGCTGCGATCTGACTTGCCAACGTTGAAATCAACCACTGTAACTCCACCTGTTTCTGTCAATGCCACGTGGGCCCGTGCCAGACCAATCACACACAACCTACCAAACATGACACATGCATTGAAATAAACAACAACTAGAACTGAGTAATAGGACATAACGAAGACATTTTACATGGCTAATCTCTAATTTTGATGATTGGTATAGATATAGAAAAAAATGTAGCAGGGATAAAAATTTCAGGTTACCTTTTCTCAGAGGAAAATAAAAATGTGAATGCAAATAGAAGAATTGATAAAGGAGTACATACCCATTAGCATGGCGGTAAATATACTGATCATGCCCTGGTTTCATAAAATCTGATCATCACATTACAAATTTAAATTAGATTCCCAAAATTCACAAGATTTTACAAATTTTACATTAAAAAATAAAGCTCATCAGAGTGGTAAGGTACCTTCAAAGTTTCATAGGGTTTTAGGATTTAATGTAACCTCCCCTTCTCTTTCAATTAAAAACCCCCCCTGTTACTCCCTTTTCTTCTGAGTTCATAGCATTTTTATAATTAATAAAAAAAAGACACAAAACATTTTTTTAAAAAAAAAAAAAAAAAAAAAAGGCTTTTGTAGCCCATTTCATTGCTGAAATATTTAATTACAGAGATCAGTTTAACCAGCAAAGCTGGGCTGAAAGCTCACCCACAGAGCACAAAAAGACACAAAACATATTAAACATATTTAAGTAAAAAACGATTATCTCACCTGCAACAAAGTAGCGCGAAAAATTAGTTTCAACTGCTGCGGGAGGAGTTTGGGGAAGATCTTTTGGATTGGGAAGGAGAACAGAACTCAAATCCTGCCTTTTATCTTCTTCTGTTGTTTGTTTATTTTCTTGTATAGGTTTGGAAGACGGTTTATTTAGGGTTTCCTCGCTCAGTTTGGCGTTCTCGTTCTCTGCCATTAGAGGAACTATTGAGATGCGCCGGAGCGAAACAGCAGTTGAGGATGTGTGTGAATACGATACGGGTCACGCAATCCTCTGAGATATCTCAAACTTTGCGTGACTTTTTGGAATATCTCAATCGTTCAATTACGTTCTGCACGAATCTAAAAGCTCAAATAATACTGCCCCCTACGTTCCCCAGAATAGACACCGGACACGTCGGTCACGTAAAAATTGCGATAACTCAGAGGATGCGCACGATTATTAAAAAAAATACGCAATTAAAGCGACTTGCACAGATCTTAAAACGGATCGGACTAAGTTTGAGTCCGATGGGCATCGGACTCAAACTGCTCTCCATTTTATTGGGTCGAGTTTAAGCGGATGATCCATATCCGTTGACAGTAGTCGTACCATTTGATTCTGTTCTACTTTCTTCCTCTCTCTCTTTCGCCTCTTCGCTTCTCAAATCAGAAGCACCAAAAGAAAAGATGATCGTGTGCGTCGCCGTCGTCGGCCATCAGGTCCGTCCATTACCCTTTCTCTAACTCTTAACTTAGTCTTTCTCTCTCATCCTTGATCCAACGGCTATGACCGAACGACGAGATCTGATCTGGTGGTGAACTTACAGAACAACCCCTTGTATCTCGAGAGCTTCACTGGAGGTGATGATGCGCTCAAGCTCCACCACATCGTTCACTGTTCACTTGATGTCATTGATGAAAGAGGTTACTTTCTTTTCTCCCTTGCAAAATTGATATCATTGGTACCTGAATTTTATTATTCTACATTTAGGAGGAAAGGGGATACTGTGAATTTATATTAAACTACCAAGTTTTAGCAGATCTCTTAACTGTTCTTTGAAATAACGTAGTACAATTGTTGGCCCAGTTTGCATCAGGATTATCTGATTGATTTTTGTTTTATTTTTCCTTTTATGTGAACTGAAGCTTCTTTTTCCAGGCAAGTAGTTGAACTGAGTATTGATTTCACAATTTGTCATTAGTTGAGGTTACTTGTACTAACCCCATGTCAGCATGTCTACACAATTGTGCCTTCTATTTACTCTACCAGGCTGCTACTGTATATCACAAATTGTTTACTGATATATGTTGGTACATGGTACTAAGCTGATTCAGTATTGAAATCTGAGAATAAATCCTGGTAACTAGAATACCAAATAAATCTTTTGCTGACTCATTGGTGAGTTGTGAGGATCTGTATCCTTTTCTTTTGTTTGTTTTTAGTTGTTACTTAGCTATTTCTGTTTTGACAGTAAATAACCCAAAGAGAAGTGCATCGACCTTGAATGAGACATTTCTAGGTCTACTTTATCCTACAGAAAACTACAAAGTGTAAGTCTCCTTACTCTTCGAATATAATTGGAGTTTTCAGACGGTTTCCTGTGTTTTGTACAAATTGTTCAAGGAACCCTTATTTCACAAAAATGGTGAAATGTTCCTTTCATTGCTGAATCTGGGTAGTTTTGTTAACTCGTTCTTAAAGTGTTCAGACAATATCCTGGGTAGTTTTTTTATTTTACAAATTTTGTAGTTGTGGTTGCTTAATTTTTTTTTTTTGGTTTACGAAATGTAGGTACGGGTATTTGACAAATACTAAGGTGAAGCTGATAATGGTAACAACTGATCTCGATGTGAAGGATGCCGATGTCAGAAGTGTATGTTCTTCCCCACGCTTTGTTATTTTTACTGTTGTTTAATTGAAATAAATTGCGTATTGGTACAAACTACAATCTACCTTTCTTATGTTGGAATTTTGCAGAATTTTTGTACTTAAATTCTCATAGCTGTTTAAATCATTTTAGATTAAAGACAATCTACTATCCAATTTTTAACCACTAACCATTCCATTATTTTTGTTCTTCTTATACAATTGTAGTTCTTTAGGAAATTCCATGCTGCTTATGTAGATGCTGTTTCAAATCCGTTCCACGTGCCAGGAAAGAAGATAACCTCCAATAGCTTCTCTGAAAGAGTCGGTACCATTGTCAAGTCCTTTGGGCATTCTATGAGTCTTTAAAATATGCTTTCACTTCTTCTTTTTTTTCTATTTTTCATGACTTGTGTTTATCTTCCTGCTCTTTGTTTGATCTATCTTTTACATAGTCTAGAATTCATTTGTACACTATTGAATGCTTGTAGCCAAGCTGTTTGGCAATGCTTTTGAAATAGAAGTGTTTAAAAGGGTATTTTTAATTTTTTTTTAATTTCAATATGTCAAGTTCTTAGAGTATTTTTTTGGGGTGTTTAGCAGAGCATAACCCTGAGGGTACTCAAACAAATTTCAATAATTTTTCTAAATAAAAAAATATGTCAAAAATTGTCATAAAAGTCTGCTGGAATTGCTTATTTGTAATTCTAGAATCATGAAAATCGATAGGCTTTTTTTTATTTATCATTTACATCCGTGTATATATATATAGAGGTTGGCTAATATCAAATCGATTGTTTTTGAGGTTCTGTGCAACTAAGTCGTTTTTCAATTTTCAAAATCTAAAAAGTCAATTTAAATCGTTAGATGTGATCTCTATATTAAAATATGCTTGGAGACTAGATTTTACATTTTTTTAAATTTTTTTTACTATTTATTAAGTCACTTTGAATATCGCTGATCCAATGGTCTAATCTGGTTTTACCGTTTGGTTAAGCCATTGTTGAATCAGCGATTTTCAACGTGGCTTAATAAATAGTAAAAAAAAATTGAAAAAATATAAAATTTGGTCTCCAAGCACATTTTAATATAGAGATCACATCTAACGGTTTGGATCAACTTTTTAGATTTTGAAAATTAAAAAATGACTTGGTTGCACGGGACCTCAGGAACAATTGATTTAATATTAGTCAACCACTATATATATATATAGAGAAAGAGAGAGAGAGAGAGAGAGGGGGGGGGGGGGGGGAGGGGTTAGCTAATATAAAAACGTTTATTCCGAAACTGTGGTGCAACCAATTGGTTTTCCAATTTTCAAAGTCCAAACCGTTAGATGTGGTCTCTATATTAAAATATGTTTGAAAACTAAATTTAATATTTTTTGAAATTTTTTTACTATTTATTAAGCCAGTTTTAAAATCACTAATTTTAATAATCAATGAAAAATTTCTGGATCATTGAAAACAACGACTTTAAAACTGACTTAATAGATAATAAAAAATTTTCAAAAAATATAAAATTTGGTCGCCAAGCACACTTTAATGTAGATTGAATGTCGAACAATTTGGATTAACTGTTTGGACTTTTAAAATGTAAAAACCGAAGGAGGTTTTAATTGCCTTCTTTTTTATCTCCATTATGCGAAAATAAAATATTAAATGTGATTTATTGTCACTTTTTTATTTTATTTTTACATGAATTAATAAGCTGAATAATTCTAAATTTATATATGTATTTGATAATAATCTATAATGTAAAATTATGTTTACCCCGCCTTAACATGATGCAGTAAAACTGGAGAGAGCTGGGCCGAGACTAGGGGAGTAAAACTGGGGAGAACTGAACGTTGTACAAGTACACAAGAGAAGGTGCAATTGGGCTAGAAGCCTATAACTAAATGCGTGCACATAGGCTTAGATATTGGGCCTCTAGGAAATAAATTGTTATGGGGACTAGTAAAAAGATCATATCAACTGAGGTCACAGAATATTTCTGTTTAGATCACAATCTGCACAAATATTGAAGAGCTATGTGTATTCCATTTCAGAAATATTCTGTTACCTTAGAGAGGATATGAACTCCCTCTAAAAATAGAGGAGCCTGAATTATTTAAATTTAGAAGAATTGGAAAGGTGATGTGGTTAGCATACTTTAGAAATTGGAAATGGGAGCGAAGAGTTAGATGTCCAATCTGAACTGTTAAATCTGTATTGAGATTCATCTGCTTGATTTAGAAATTTATAATTTTAATTGTACGCATGAATCTCGATGTAGATCAAACGATTTATATCGGACCGGATTAAAGGGTCTGATATGATGTCCATCGAAAACACCCTGCTCCTATTGAAACGCTCTGTAGAGATCAAAATTGAAGTTTGTGTTAATTATTATAGAGATGAATTAAGGAGAGTGAAACAAAGATATCCTAACTCTAATCAGAATTGTTATGAAGAAAAGTTTGGTGTGAGGTGAGGTCTGAGGAGGAGGCAAGAAGCCGATTGATAAAAACAAAAATGAAGTTTTAAAAAATTTCATTCCAATGTTGAGATAATATAATTAGTGTTAGATATAATGGATAAATACAATTTAATTATGTGATGATATAAGAACTATTCTTTGGTTTAGTGGCAAAGGCTCATGTTATAGATATAATGGATAAATATAATTTAATTATTTGAACCAAGTTAAAATACGTTTGGTGGGTTAAATTAATCAATTTTAATAATTACAAGAATATGCACATCTTTAATGAAAACAAAACATTATCCGCAAAATTCCGATTAATTGGCCACATACTGATTAATCGCTTAATATAACTCCGTTCGACGAGCGCATACCGTTATTTACAACACTGATGCAAAGTACTAGAGTCTCACTGATCTTTAGTACCGCCTTTGAGTTCGTAGGGTTTTGAGTTCCAAATTAAAGTTTAACTATCCGTGTGGTTATACTGTATTTTATCTTTCTCCATTTGCAGCTACATGAATGTTTACATGCATGGATGTGTTATCAGCATTATTTGGTGGAATATGCTGATCTGAACAACAGAATTTGTTTGACAAAAAAGGTCTCTAGCTATGACTGTAATCTGTTAGAAATAATCCAGAGTACAAGGTCAAAAAGGCTGTTTTTTTCTCTCCCAAAAAACAGATCCATGTACTAAAAGCTATAAAAACAAAAGAGAAGATCATAAAAGAGAACATTTGCAGGAGCATTGCAGTACTACTTTTTCAGTTTTCTTAATCTCTAGTTTTTACAAAACTGAGATTTTGCTCTCTTTCTTTCTACATGACCTAGCAGTTGGTCTTGCCTGGAATACTTGAACACATAAAATGACCTTATTTCAATGTTATATTGTTCATATATACTATGTTGTGCATAGACTAATAATAAATAAAATAATTGTGTGGAGAAAATTCATAAATCAAAAGGGAATCAGGAGTGCGCTTTATTTTATAAACCAATAACAATTATAAACTAAACATTATTAAGCTAATAATCAGTTGAAATAATGGATATGTCCATTGGAGCTCAGTTGGTTGTTGAAGTGGTGGTGGTTATGAAAGTAATGCTGATGTTGCTGTTGGTGCTCGGCAACAGCAATATTGTTGTTGTTTGTAACGGGACAATCTTCCTTTGACGGTTTAGGTTCCGACCAAATGCTGCTGTTTCTAGGATCACGTGTCACCTCGAGAAGCGAATCCCGCACTTGTTCTGCTTGCACCAATTCATTATCTCTTTTCTGTATCGTTCAATGAAAATTAACGTCTCAAAATTTAAAGTTGACGGAAGGCATTAATTTGTGGTAAAACTTCCATGACTGAGTTTTATTAATTATAATTGCATTGGATTTTAAGACTACAAAAATAATTAAAAGTGGACTTACGGTAACTCGGAAAACATGCAAGACGAGAGTCTTGTAAGTGGTGACGTTGGCGTTGGTCACTTCTAAGCCTAAGGCTGCCATAGCCTCCGTCAACCTGACAAAACCGCCTCTTTTTCGCTCGCAAAGCACTTGCATGAAGAACTCATTCCCCTCCACTTGCCTCACCTCTACTTGCGGCTGCATGCGCAATATTCCAAAGACAGGCTTCAAATTAATTAAATGGCCCTTTATTTGATGTTTATTTGAATCTACATGTATGTCAGAACAATTTACAAACATAGTTTTCTATTATTAACATTGAATCTGTTTTTGCCTGATTGTCACAGGCTAAACAATTTTATGATTTGCCAAGAAATTAATGTTCATCAACCAAAAGAGGGATGAAGTTCTTATATATTGTAAAAAAAAATTTTAACTAAGGTACCTTATGCTAATCATATATATATAACATCTAAGAAGTTTTCAAATTGTACAGAAAAAAATAAAATTAAGAGAGAGAGAGAGAGACGTGCACCTCCATCTCGAGCCCTCCTTCCTCAGTACTCGATAGTTGGTCACGACTTTTCTTTGTTGGCTCTGTGGAATGTTTAATAGTGTCATTTCCATAATTCGGTGCATCTTCACCAGCATTCAAATACATATTGTTCTTCAGCATCTGATCTCCTTGACAGTTGCTGTTATCGTCGCTGCCCCTAGCAGCATCTTCATCCGGGCTGGCCTCTTCCAACTCATCCTGCAGCTCCTTCACCTCCTTCTGTAATTGGTTTATGTAATCTATTGCATCCCCTAGTATCGATGCTCGATCCATCTTACAAAGAAAATTAAATGAGAAACACACCATATTATGAAAAATTATTCAACAGCTAGCTATATATGTGAAAATGTACTTCAAACGCTTAATTAACAACTGTGACAATGATTATATATAATCTCTTGAAAAACAATTGTGATAATGAACTGGCATTCGAGTAATTAATGAGCCTAATGAACAAGAAAATTAAAAAGAGATCAGTGACAACTGACAAACCTTGGTAATCTTTGGTACCAAAGACCTTAACATGTAAAGTCGATCATTAAGCTTCTTCCTTCTCTTCCTCTCGGCAACGAGGTTTTTCGAATGGTGCCGTTTACCGCCTTTTCCTCTAACTGGTCTTCCCTCATCTTCATCCTCCTCTCCTCCATCACTTCCCTCCGACACAGAGTCTACATGATCGATCCGTACTGTATCTGCCTCAAATCTCGCTAGCTCTTCTGTGGGGTCCAGCATTTGATCAGTGATTAGTGTGTCAACCGCGGTGTCTGCTATGCCTAATGGGGGTGCAAAGAGACGTGATTGATCGATCGACATGTCCCATGCAATATTTTGTGCGTCCGTTGCGGCTCCCACTGACTGCCAGAATTGACTACCGAGATAATCGTTGCTAGGGTTTTCGCTGCTCATTGCCATGGTGCACTGAGACATGATAAAATCTAGGGTTTGTTGATCCTCATCCATCTATTAGATAGAAGAAATTAAGCAATGTGCTGTTAGTTAGTGATAAGTTAGCATGTAGAGTTCCAGGGGTGCAACCTGGGGCTATTTAGAGGAGAGAGATAATGAAAAGAAAGATTGTTTGTTGCGTTTTAAATTGGAAACTTTGGTAAGGTCCTGGTTGTTTGCTCATCAAAATAGTGTGTGACCGGTAACACCCCCAGTAATTGGGACAAACATTTAAATAATTAAGTTGCTACTTCTTGGTTTTACGTATAATAAACACATTTCTCTCACTAATATATATATAGTTTCTTTTAAAAATGTTAATTATTGGTAAATATATATATATGGTTTTTTTAAAGCGTACATGTAAATTGTAAAAACATAAAGGATGTATTTTAGATGGCATTATAATTACACACAAAAAAAATAAAATGAACCATTGTGACATACAAAGAATCAAAACTTACATATTTTGAGGCAAAAAGCTCCACAAGACCACCTGCTATTGGTACAAATACTCTTGTTTTTGCTCCAATCACATCCTGCGCAGCATTAACCAAAGATATAGAGTATCAGATTGTTAATTATTCACGGCCAAGAAAAGAAAAATGTCATTCAAAGAAATGTCTAATTAAGGCATTAAATTAAAGTTTAATAAGCAATATATACCTAGAGATGAAGGAAGAACATTTCAATGTATATGCAAATTAAGTAATTGACGAGAATTTCTAAAGCTTTATGTTACATTTTTCCTATTTGGAATATATAATTGTTTGTATCATTTAGTTACAAAAACTAATGCTTTGACCATAGTAAAACAAAAAAAAAACTATGGGTGAGAATGGTAAACATAAACAATGAGATATTATTGAGTAAAGAGTGTTTTTTTTTTGGGGGAAACAATATATATTATTGAGTGTTGTGTTTTGTGTGTAGTAAATTTCAATTTTGTACGGAATATATAATAAATTGCACACACGCAGGAACAAACTAGAAATTTGGGTCTCTATATATGAAGAGAGAGAGAGAGTCAGAGAGCTAACTTCTAAGGTGCTTTTCTGCCAAATTGGTTGATTAGATAGCAAGGCCTGTGCATGAATCCTAAAACCAAAAGCAAAGAAAATCATCAGTGAGAGATAAATTTTTCTCTTAATTAATTTGGTAAATATATTCTTTGACTCCGGCAGCAATGGTTTTCCATAGCATTTTTTTTTCTATTAGAAAACATTTACTCTAATTAACCTTTGATTATCATTTCTTAAAATTAATTATATTGAAGTACATCAATACTCGATTACGTCATCGTAAAAATTAATAAGGAGCAATTGGATCATATATATGTATATATTTCTTGCTATATATTTTATTTGCAATTGAACATACAAATATAATGAAAAATGACAAAATTGCTATGGACTACATCTCAAATAAGAAAAGCAAGATAAACATATCGATCGTTAATTATACCCCAGAGATGAATCCAAAGGGATGGAAAGAGGGACTTGGCGTAGCGCATCGCACGAGCTCGTCCATTGGTGGTGTAACTTCAAATCCCTGCATTCCATTTCAACGCAAGCCGGTGCAGAACCACTTACATCAAATAGTACCTCTATGTTGTTCATTAGTGCCTCAGTTCCACTACAACAGCAACCCATCCATTCCAAAAATCTAACACAAGATCATGCATTAAACAGACAAAATTTATCAATACATTTAATTTCTTAAAAACTAACTTGATATATAATTCAATAAGGAATAAAGTATATATATAGACCTTTGATCTGGAGATAATTTCCAGTGAATGCAATAGTCCCATCCGGTGGGACCCGCTGTCAGAGGTCTCAAGAACTTGACAATGTTGGTAGAGAAAGGGACCTTCATTGATTTCTCCTCTTAGCTATCTCCTATGATACTTATTATCCTCTCACACAATCAGACCTATATAAAAGAGCAAACAAGAATTATTTATTTGTTTAGGATAAATCTTTTTGGATATCAGAAAATAGCTCTGTAACGGTACGTGTCCTGTGATCCGACTCTGGTGCTTTTCTCTAAGAAAAGCACGGAGTTGCTTTTCCGATCCCAACCATTCAAATTCGTCGAGATTTGTGCATAGAAAATTTTCTTTATCGAGATACGCAAATTTAAAAATTTGAATGGTTGGAATCAGAAAAGCAGCTCCATGCTTTTCTCTAAAAAAAGCACCGGAGTCGGATCCGTCCTGTGATATGAAAAGAAAAAAAGATTCTTTGTTTGGCAGTATACTCTTTGAAAGTGCGCCAATATTGCACCCCATTGTGTACACAGAGAAAAAATTTAACAAGTAGACAAGCAATTATATATGTATGTTGAGATAATTCAAATCTCCGTTGTGACATAAAATATGAAAGTTTGCAGATAAATCTACTACAACTATATTTAAAAATCATAGTCTTTCATTTTCAATGAGAAATTTTAACGAGTGTACTGTTGTTCATTTAAAAAAAGGCCAATAAATTGACGACAACTATATTTTAAAATCATATATAGACATATAGTCTTTCTTTATCAATGAGAAATATGGTATTTTCATTTTCCAAAAAGCCGATAAATAAACTAAAACTATATATTAAAATCACAGTCTTTTTCTATCGATGAGAAATTTTAACGAGCACGCTATTTTCATTTTCAAAGAAGCCACTAAATTCACTGATTTGAACTAAATTAATGACCTCTATGCTATTACCAAAGTTAGTTAAATTCCTTAATCAATTCTAAACAAACTATATTAACCTCAAAAGTATTCACAAAGTTAGTTAGTTATTATAAGTAAAGGCTTTACAATTCATGATTCAAAATTTTAAAGTATTTTTTAGTAGAGATGAAATTAAACGGGACATGTGTTGGGTGGAGAACCATTTCTCTGTTTTGGATTAAGTGTAATAAATGTGAAAAGCCTGCATTTTTTTAGTCCAAAATTGGAATCAAATCCTTCTGGAAGAATGAGTCAGAGACTCCTTAAACATTTGTCTCAAAAAGGATCCTTCTTTTTTATCTCTACTTGTATGACCTCTTTGACTGTACTAAATGGAATAAAATTATTGAAATAATGGACCTGGAGAGAGAGTGAGAGAGAGAGAGAGAGAGAGAGAGAGAGAGAGAGAGAGAGAGAGAGAGTCAGCTGATGGGTATAGGTAACTGCAACAGCATCTGAGATTATTTAGGGTTCATGATCTTCTCCATTCAATAGACCAAATGCCATACTATTAAAGATAGCTAGTATATATTTTAAACATATTAATTATATGTCAATGTAATACAAGCTAGAAGAAATTAAACTGATTTGCTAATGAAGCACATTTTCATGAATATCATGCCCAAGTAGAAGAATGAATTCTTTTAATACTAATTGGCATGTCCTTTTAATTAATTATATGCGTTTAAGGATATATAGTTTATTCAAAGCAAAGCATGATTGAAATGGATAGCTATGGATTAGTTCCTACTGGAGAAGAGATACACAAAGATCTACCTTACAAGGCTCAGCATCATACCTCCATGTGTTTCTCTGAAAGAAAACCCAGTTTGTTCACATGTTGAGAGAAAAAGATAGAATGAGAGAAGCAGAGAGAGATGATTCATGAGATTATCAGTGTGATCACACATATTTTATAATGTTGGAGAGGTTGTTATGAGTAGGTAGATTACAATAAAGTTATGACTAACATAGCACTTCCCTTTCTCCTTTTTTTTTCATTTTATTTTTTTTGAAAGAGGAAGCAGTAGTACTATATATATATCTGATATCTCTCTTTGATCTCTCCCAATGTCTCTTGATCTCTTCAGTTCCAAATTAATGATGAAATAATTAAACAACCTTAATTATAAGATATTTATATTTTATTACCACAGGTTATCACAAACTATACCTAAAGTTACACATACCTTTGTGCATTGAATATAAAAATTGATAGAGCTTACAGAGCCCAACCCACCCACTAATTTTTTTTTTTAATAGTAATTAGTATATTAGCTAATCTTTTCATAAGAGATTCAAATATGGCCTAATTTGATATCTAGGCCCAAAATTTTTATCTAAAGATCCAGAATGGACTTCTATGTTGGTATATTTGCTTTGGTTTGGGCCTCTTACGTAAGGATGCTAATTTCCTATCCGATCCGAAAAGCTCAACCCAATTTGATCCGATACAAACTTACATGAAAAAGACGCCTCCAATACAAACCTAAGCTTTTGCATTTTTCTTATACCTAGTAGGAAATCCAAAAAGTCCACAGCACTATTTCATATTGGGCCTTTAATTTTGTTTCTCTGGACTTTAAATTTTCAGCACAAATTAGGCCCAATTTGATGTTAAGGCCTGTTTTAGCCCTTTTTGTTAAACTAGCATTATTTGATTCTAAATCAACTGAAAAGGATGCCTTCAATACTAAATTTGTTTAGACACGACATCTAAACTCTCTTAAAGTCTGAGAAAAGACCCTTTTTTTGTTAATACTCTAAAAAAAAAAATAACAAATCTGTCCTTGGTTGAATTTTTCTTTAAAATACCCCAACCGTCCAGAGGGGGAGGTTCACTTGAAATTTTTTATTTTAGAATTCTAGTTACTATTTTATTACAATTCAACAATATATTTGTATTTTTTATCCTAGATCACATAATAAATAAAATAATAAATAAATAAGACCCTAAGCTTGTTATAAATTTTTATTTTGGCGTATGGGATTGGTAAAAAAAAATTGAGAGCATAGTGTAAGATTTAACATCTTTGTTTGCTATAAAATTGAATATTTTTTATTTTTTATTTTTAGATGAAAATATTAAGATCTCTAAAAAAAATACTGTAGCTGTTCGCCCAACGGCTGGGCAGTTTGAAAAAAAAAATAATAATTTGAAGCTGACCGATAGGCACAGTGAACCGCCCCCACTCAGGGCGGTTGGGGTATTTTTATAAAAAAAATTCAGTGCGATGACATATTTGTTAATTTTTAGGTATTAATAAAAAAAAGCGGAAGAAAAGATATAAAGAAATAACTCAATCACTCAATCAATCAATCAATCAATCAATCAAATTATGATGCCATTTTCTTTTTGGATAAGAATTATGATCCCAGGAAAAGCAAGTTTTGGTTGTTTATCACTTACCATTACCAGAGACAAATTGTACCGTCAGCATCTACTAGATTTCAACACTGTCAAAAAAATTAAGCTAATAATTTAAGTGTTTAAAAGTACAACACAAGAAATTTGAATTGAATGTCCAGATATGCACTGAAGGTGGATTCTTTCCTGGTGAAAAATATGACGACATAAACAGTTGGCTTTCTAAAAAAAAAATTGCTGCCTTTCATTCATTAAATTCTCAATGAATGGCAGAGATTAAATATTCTCTGTGGTGCGTTTGGATTATTCAAGAATAAAGCTAATCTAAAGTTAGCTCTACTATTCTCAAATCTTAATGATCTAAACTCAAATTAGCAAATTGAGTTAGCTCAAAAATAGCTCTATTCTACTAGCCCATAGAAACGGTGAGTTAGCAAAAATAAAGCTAGTGGGGTTACTGATATTAATAAAATATTTGATTCCTCTCTAATTTAGTTTAAATATTAAATTAGTATTAAATAAAATATTAGTTTAAATATTAAATGTAATGTAATATTATTTTAAAATATAGATTAGTATTGAATAAAAATAATATCAAACTAGATTAATATTAAATAAAAAATCAGATTAAATATCATATTATAATCATT